>JAADYF010000341.1:0-24535 GCA_023338175.1 Phytopythium delawarense
GAGCCATGGACTTCAACACGCTGGCGGAGACCCGCTGAGCTCCTCGCTCACTCGGCCTTTTTCAGGATGGTGGAGAGACCCTTCTCCTCAACGAGTCGGCGGCCTCCCGACACCAGCGACGTCCATGCCGAAGCGAAGACCTGAGCGTTCCAGGCGCCGCACGACGCTGGCGCGACTCGCTCTCTCCGCGGCCAACGACCAGTCTGCACGCGAGAACCAAGTGTGCATCCTCAACCTGGCCATTGGCGAGAGGCGCGCGCGAGAACCAAGCGCGAATCAACACCTCTTGCGCGGAGAGCGAGGCTCCCCAGCACGCTGCGTGATGTGCCATGAAGGGCTTCGACCGACCGTCTTTGCTTCACCAAGTGCCTCGGGCTCAGCGAGGACCACGTGTCGGTCGACAAGCTCAGCGTCAGTCTAGCTTGTTGTTACTGTAGTAGGAGTGTGCTTATATTGCTGGAAATGCATCCACTGACCCCCTGTGTCTCTCGTCTCCGTCGCTCATCTCGAGTAGATAATCAGCAAATAGTAGTAGCTGGGTCTTAAACGCTGGTGGAGGTGGGCGTCGAGGCGCTCGCCTGGGCCTTGGCGGCACGCGGGGTGCCGACAGTCTCACCGAACGTGAAGTCTTCGGCGGGCTGCCCAGCTGAGGCGACCCGGATGACGCCGGCCACGAAGAGGATGTCGACGAGGAAGCCGATGAAGGTTAGGAACATTATGACGACGGACGCAATGACGTTGGAGCAGCGGAAGTCGCAGGCCTCTTCCATGAACTCCTTGAGGTCGCCGTAGCAAATCTCGTTGCCCACTGGTGCAGCGGCCACGGCGATGGCCGCGGCGAACGCCAGGAGCGCGAACACGGCGTCAAAGATGAGCTGCACCACGACACTCGGCAGGCGGCGCCGCTTGACATCGAACGCGACGATGCGCAGCGCGAGGAAGATGATGACGAGAATGCCCACGGCGATGAGGAAGTTGACTTGCGACTGCGAGCTGTACTTCTCCTGGGCGAACGTGCAGCTCTTGATGCCGCCCGAGCCCGCCGTGATGGCCGCGATGAGCGCCAGCACCACTGTCACGAGGCGGCACACCAGCGGCACGCGCTTAGGGACCTTGACCATGGTGGCGCGGTGGATGTCGAGGAGGCGTGACTTGTTGGCGAATGATCTGGACGATGGAGAACCCACAATGAGATCGAGAGCTGAAAACCTATTCCAGTGTCGTCAGGACAACAGCGATACCATCTTTGGATGCCTTGGGTTTGAAGCTAATATGGGAAGGATCGTCGACGAAGCAATGGCGTTGGCTTTGGGAAGGAGAGGATCCCTCAGTATGCAATGCAACGAAGCTATAAATGGCGACCTGCATGCTCTCAGACTTTGCTCCGTCGCCAATCACAGCAACGACTCGAATGATGGGAATGAACGCGACATCTTCGCGAGAATTCTCCAGAGCGGGCGGCCAGTCCTCACGACGTCATGCCTCCTGTTACTGCAAACGGTCGGCTTCGATTGGGGCGAGCGGTCCCGTCGTCTGCCACTAGCGATGACCGTGACGACGACAGCAGTGACAGCGAAGACGATGACGACGATGATGACGACTCCGACAGCGATGAAGATGGCAGTGATGATAGCGATGACGATCTCCCTTCGTTAGGTCCACTGCAGCGCCTGTCGAAGGCTCTTCGGGACGAGCAGCAGCGCGTGTTCGATGCGCGAAGACACCCGACTCTCGAGTGGAAGGCGAAGCAGCTGCGGCAGGCCGAGCAAGACGCTCTCTTCGCCGCCGAGGAGCTTGAACGGCAGCGGCAGGAGCACATTCTAGACGAGAAGCGAGGGAAACGCGAGCGGAGAGAGAAGCGCAGAGCCCAGAGACAACTCACGCGGCAGAAAGAGCGCGAGTTCCGCGAGCTCTTGCAGGGCTACGAGGTGCAGCTCGCCAAGAGCGACACGCGTTCGCGATTGCTCACCATGTTCGCCATCGACAACCACACGAAGGAGAAGGCGGCCATCGCCGAGCAGCAGGCAGTGAGGCTCACTGCTGATCACGCCCTTGCCTCTCAACAGGTACGACTCCAGTATTGAATACGATCGTCATGGCGCATCGAAGTGCTCACTGGCACTTGCTGTAGATTCAAGACGCAATCCAGCGCGATGCCGCGGCGCTCGATCGCGAAATGACTCAGTTGAAGGAGAGCACGGACGTTGCAGACCGAATCGGACGGCGGCTGGGTACGCTGCCGGCAATCAATTCACCAGCGCCGGTGCTCCACGAAGAGCAGGACGAAACGGCGAGTCTCGCTGTCCTCCGCGTCAACAAGTCTGCGCTGGCGTCCTCTTCCAGTTCCGGATCGATCTCCCAGACTTCAGTGCTGTCTCCGAACGTGTTCGATACGTCCATGTCTCCAGCCAAGCGGCAGTTCTTCACTGTCAACCTCAAGCGATTCAAGCACGCGGACACGATCCGAGGCGAGAATATCGGTGACGTTGGAGCCAAGGAGCTGGCGCGGTCGCTACTCACTGGCGCCTGCCCTCGTGTCAAGATGCTGCAGCTTGGCTGGAACGTGATCAAGTTCCCGGGCACGGCCGCACTCACCGATTGCTTTACTCGCGGCGCGTGCGGTCAACTCCAAACGCTCGACTTGCGTTTCAACTTGCTCGACGCACAAGCTTTCAAGTCATTGATCGACGCCATTGAGAAGAGCGCGTTGCCCGAGCTGCTGGACCTGCTGCTACAGGGCAACGTGATCGGGGACGAAGGCGCGCGACAGCTCTCGCATGCCGTGTTTCGAGGCTCTGCGCGCGGCCTCCGCACCATCGACATCCGGCAGAACAGCATCCGCAACGACGGCGTGCGAGCGCTCTGGAACGTGTTCACGTCTGAGAGCCTCCCGCGCTTTTGTCCCAAGCTGCAGATGCTTGACATGCGCCGCAACGAAGCGCACAGCTCCGTGCTTCGCTCGTTCTGTCCATGCCCGACGTACTTGCAGTTCTAAACGCAACAAGCTCAGGCGAGAGTGACAGTGAGTTTGAAGATCGTGTTGCGGTTCTAGCCAGTAGGGACCTTTGCTCCAAGCTTGGGCAGTGAATCGCCGAGTCACATGAACGAGGACGCCGCGTTCTTGAGCTCTTGCATTCTGGTCGCATGCACGTCAAGCACAACGATATGTTAGAGATATCGTGGGTCACCAGTTCGAAGACCAGCCCAGTAACTCACAGGCTGCGCACGAACAGGCTCTTGTCGATGGCGTTGATGGACTCGGGCAGCCGCAGCGTTGGCTGGTCGATCCCGAGATTGATCAATGCTGTGTCGTGCAGGAGTGGACAGGCAGGTGTCAGCCACGCCGCGTCCACACTCCTCTAGCATCGAAGTGTGACGCTCGTACCTTGGTCGTACTGCGGGATTGTGATGTGGCCGCGGCCAGTCACGTCGAAGGCAGCGAACATGGCCTCGAGGTCGCGCTCCTCGAAGAACGGAACCTGGTGGCAGTAAACCCGAGCTGTCAGCTGTGACCCAATGCAAGAGTCGACGGATGAGAAGAGGCTCACGTGGGTTTGCGCCTGCTTGGCGGCGCGCATTTCCTCCAAGTGCTGGGCGATGAATGCTCGCGGCTCCTCTGGTCGGTGGAAGAGCAGCAGCGTCCCGAGGCCTTCGAACAGTTCCTTGATGCCGTGGGTCTGCATGTACAGGTCCGCGCGCACCTTGGGATCGCGCACGTTGGCTTCCTTGACGCGCGGCAGCGTGCTTCGTCGGCGCAAGTCCATGCTCGACATGGTATTTCACTGCTCAGACTGCCCTGCTGTGGTAGAGGGGCCGCGCTCAATGCTAAAGCAGGATGGCAAAGCACACACAAAACCGACCGTTGTGGCAACAAGACACTCGAAAGCTCGGTGCTAAAGTTAGTTGGATTGAAAGGAGCGCTCACGCGTCCGTCTGCGCGTCCACAGGGTCGGCAAAGGGGCTCTTGTCGGCGTAGCACTGCGCGAACATCTTGTCGACCTCCTGCTGGGCTTCGTCCGGGAACATGGACTGGGAGGCAGCGTCCATCGACCGCGTCAGGCGCCACAGACGAGTGGGATTCACAAGCCGAGAGGCAGCGCAGGACGCACCCGGGTGGAGCGGATGGCGTGCTCGCGCACACAGCGCGCGTCGAGCCACTGCGCGCTCTTCTTGAACAGCTCGGCGCTGGGCAGCATGGCCTGGACCAGCCGCGCCTTCTGGAAGCACTCGGACTCGCGCGCCGACCGGATCTCGCTAGCCCGTGCCCCACGATCAGTGCTCGTCCGTCTCCAGCAGTTTGGTGAGGCGTCCCGACGCACCTGCAGGCGAGCACGTCGGCCTTGGTGATGTCCATGTTCCTCACGGTGAACTGTCGCGGCATACACGACCGTCAGCTGCGTCTCCAGCTGCTGTCCATGCATTCACCAGTTCAAGACAGACGTCGTAGGCGTGCACGAGCTCGTGCACGAGCGTCTCCTCCACCTCGTGCGCCGAGTGCAGCCGGTTGGCGCAGAAGACGATCGTGGGCGGCGGCGCCGAGAAGAAGGCGCGCGCGCGTCCCTCGGGGCCTACGCAGTCGTCCCAGACGTGTCAGAGCGGCGCGTGGAGGCGGGGACAACAGACACGGACACGCACCGTCCTCCCTGCAGTCGAGACAAACAAAGTCGAGTGCGCGCGGCCGGCCGGAGGCACCCGAGGTCTTGTGCTGCTGGGCCAGGTGCTTCATACCGGCGTAACGTGCGCGTTACAGGGCGTCAGGAGGCGGGAAGCACACCGATAGACGCGTGGAGAGGCCGCGCACCTCGTTGATGATGTCGACCACGAGCTTGGGCCGGCGCTGCGTCAGCGCGCGGTCCACCGCGGCCTCGCACTCGAACAGCTCCATGGGCGTCGCGCGCCTTCCTCTCTGCGACGCCCATGTCCGCCAGGATACGTGATTGTAATTTTGTCCCCTTCAAACCGTCCATCACGTGGGTTTATTTGCCGACAATGCAATATCATATGCTACTTCAAACCGGACAAAGCTACAATTGCACCTTCGAACGACGTTCGCTACACATTCGCTACACCTTCGTACAACATCGAGAGCTCTTTGCGCGTCAACACTGCTCAAGTTGAACCTCTGCGCGGAGCCCCACATTCGTTCTCGCCGACGCGCCGCTAGTTGCCTTCCCTCCGCTGCTGCTCTGCGTCTCTGCCGGCCATGCGCTTCGACCGCCGAGGTGACGGACAGCTTGCCGCTCTCCTGAGCTGTCGATCGCGGGGCTTGGCGCCTTCTGGGGGTGCTCACAGCGGTTGCGGTGGTGTCTTGATGCCTGCCAGTCGCGATCGTCACGGGCGCCGGCAACGGCCTGGGCCGCGCCTACGCCGAGTACCTGGGAAAGCTGGGCGCGCAAGTGCTGGTGAACGACCCGTCGCGGCTGGCCGCCGATCAGGTGGTCGCGTCCATCGGTGGGGGCAACAGCGCCATGGCCAACTACGACAGCGTCGAGCACGGAGACAAGATCGTCGACGCGGCTCTCAGCAAGTGTACGGCCTTGTTGCTGCTTGTGTGTCCCGATTGGAGGCGACGCGTGCTGACTGGCGGGTGCAGGGGGCCGCGTGGACATCCTGGTGAACAACGCCGGCATCATCCGGGACAGCTCCTTCGCCAAGATGACCAAGGAGCAGTGGGATGCCGTCTACCGCGTGCACCTGGAAGGAACCATGAAGTGAGCAGCAGTGTCGATGCGTGTGGAGGTTTAAGACTGATCAGGTCTACTGTGGCTCGCGCAGGGTCACCAAGGCGTCGTGGGAGACCATGCGGGAGCAGCGCTACGGCCGCATCGTCAACGTCGCGTCCGCCTCGGGGCTGTACGGGAATTTTGGGCAAGCCAACTACTCGGCCGCAAAGCTCGGCATCGCGGGCTTCACGTTCACCATCAGCAAGGAAGGCGCGAGCCGCAACGTGCTCGCGAACGTGGTCGCCCCGCTCGGCAAGTCGCAGATGACGGACGGGCTGCTGGAGGACGAGCTCAACGACCAGCTCACACCAGAGAGCGTGGCCCCGCTCGTGGCGTGAGTTGCCGACCGAGCAGCAATGGTCTTCTCTGTGTGACTGATAGGTGCTGCTGACCGTGCGCAGGTACCTGTGCCACGAGAGCTGTGACCGCACGGGGAACGTGTACGAGGTGGCCGGTGGCTGGGTCGCGCAGGCGCGCTGGCAGCGCTCTCGAGGCGTCGTGTTCGACCGCGAGAGCATGTCGATCGAGAGCGTCGCCTCTCAGATCGACGAGATCGAGGTGAGCGCAGGCAGGAGGCGAATGGCACGGCTGCTCTTCTAGTCTGTCAGTGCTAACGATGCTGTGCTCTGTGAATGGCGCCAAGAACTTTGACGCCGAGCCCAAGGGCTACCCGCGCAGCCTCCAGGACACGGTCGAGGACGTCCGAGAGCGGCTGAAGAAGTAGGCGCCGTCGTCTACGAGAGACTGAGAGAGAGGTCGGCTTTGAGGCGGGAAGGTTTGCGTAATGAACGTTCGCGTGCGCATTGGGGGTAGTGTATTTCTGTTTGTGGTGGTTCGGAGCGTGCGCATATTGCCGATCAAGCTCATATATACATTCCGGACGGCCTCCTCTTCCCCCCGTCCATGCCGGCCTTCGCGCTCACTCACATGAGCTTGTCGCTCGCGACGTCGAACGGGCTCTCCTTGACGTCCGTCGCCTCCTTGGCGTCGCCGCCCAGCAGGTACTCGAGCGAGTACACGTCCTTGACCTCGGCCTGCGGTGCGCCGGGCGACGCGCGCGGCTGCTTGGCCGGGTACTTGCCGCCGGCCTTGGCGCCGGCCTTGAGCAGCCGGTCGCTCGACACGTCGAACGGGTTCTTGCCGCCGTTCAGCCGCGCCAGGTTGAACTTGTCCGCGAGCGCCGCCTCCCGCTCGCCGCGCACCGCGCCGCTCTTGACCGCGGCCGCCGCGGCCTCCCGCAGGTGGGCTACGGCCGCCACCGCCGACCGCTTGATCGTCATATTCGCCTTCTTCTTCTTCTTCTTCTTCTGGATTTCTGGGGCCGATCTGCGCTGGAGGCGGCGAGTTCGAGAATGAGGATGAGGATGTGGAAGTCGGCGAGAACGGGTTGCACTTCAGTGATATATTTCAATACAGTACTTGCATGTTTTGCTTTTTATAGCACCGAAGAATGTTTTCTATAAGGGATCGATGGCAAGTACATACTGTGTTAGATAGCGTTAAATTGAGCGATGTGTCGCAGGCGATTGGCTGGTTGGAGATGAGGAAGCAGGCGTCACCCCTGCGCAAGTCGATAAGGGAGATGAGCCCATAAAACTTCAACTCGGTAAGGTTCGTCCACACTTTTCGCCCCATCCGCCACCGAACGGCACTTTGCGCCACCGACCAGCTGCCTGTGATGTGATCCTAACCGAATCTGACGTAACAACACTGGTGTCTCGTGTCCAGAACGCCGCCCGAGGTGCTTGGTGGCTGCGCGTGCGTCTCTGTCCGCCTGCGTCATGCCATCACCGAGGTGCTGAGCGTTATCACTCGTCTCTCGTTTCTGCAGTCGTCGTCGGCATCCCTCGCCTTGTCTCACGCAGCTGACATGGCTGCGCAAACGGCGAGCAGCGCATGGCATTCGGTGCCTTTAGCCTGCAGCTGGGCTTGAGTGGCAATGCCTCTCGCGTTCAAGGCCATGGCCTCGTGCTGGACGCCTTCAAGCTCCTCTTCGACACGATTGACGTGGTGGTGGACTATTGCTGCTGGGGCTGAAGCTGGTGCGAACAGGAGGGCGGTCACTGACCTTCGCCGGCGTCTATTTCCGGCTCACAGTTCTCCAACTTTAGCGCACACTTGCCTCTATTTCGATCGAATTGGTCGGCTCACGACAGAGAGGCAGGGGCCGCTGTTGCCCGCGACAGCAGCTCCGTGCCCTCTTGGGGCCTGAACACCAACGACCGAGTGGAAATGGAGGACGCGGACGGTGGAGGACCCGCGGGTGGCGGCGGCAGGGACAAGGAGACGGTCAAGGTGGTGGTTCGATGCCGGCCGCTGTTCGGCAAGGAGATCGTGGAGGGCCGCAAGTCGATCGTGGGCATCGACAACGCGGCGGCGCTCATCTCGATCAAGTGTCCCGAGAACGACCAGCTCAAGTCGTTCACGTTCGACGCCGTGTACGACGAGAGCACGTCGCAGCGGCAGTTCTACGACGAGTCGGGCTACCCCCTGGTCGAGTCCATCTTCGAGGGCTACAACGGCACCATCTTCGCGTACGGACAGACGGGATGCGGCAAGACGCACACGATGCAGGGCAAGGACTCGCCACCCGAGCTGCGCGGCGTCATCCCGCACTCGTTCGACCACATCTTCGACACGATCAAGGCCGACCCGAGCCGCGAGTACATGGTGCGCGCGTCCTACCTCGAGATCTACAACGAAGACATCCGCGACCTGCTCGGAGACGACTCCAAGAAGAAGCTCGATCTCAAGGAGGCTGCGGATGGGTCTGTCTACGTCAAAGACCTCACCGAGGTCGTCGTAAGCGACGTCGACGCCATGAACCGCGTCATGAACCGCGGCTTCAAGAACCGGACGATTGGTGCCACGCTCATGGTGAGTCCAGACATTTCTCGTGCTCTTTTCAAACCGCTTCGGACGCTAACGCTTCGTGCTGACCGCGTAGAACGAGGGCTCGTCGCGCTCGCACTCCATCTTCACGGTCGTCGTCGAGACGAGCGAGAAGATCGAGGGCGAGGAGCACTTCAAAGCTGGCAAGGTATAGTCTCGTCAGCTGCCCAGCTTGGCTTTCTCTGTCTGCACCACAGAGACTGATGTTGTGCGTTCATGGCACTCGCAGCTCAACTTGGTCGACTTGGCGGGCAGCGAGCGGCAGAGCAAGACGGGTGCGACCGGTAACCGCCTCAAGGTGACCGACTCACTGCCTCGCGCTCCACTCTCCATCGTTCTCGCCGCACCAACTGACACAATGTGAACTGCAGGAAGGGTGCAAGATCAATTTGAGTCTCTCGGCGCTGGGCAACGTCATCTCAGCGCTGGTGGATGGCAAGGGCAAGCACATCCCTTACCGCGACTCAAAGCTCACGCGGCTGCTGCAGGACTCGCTGGGCGGCAACACCAAGACGCTCATGGTGGCGGCAGTGAGCCCCGCGGACTACAACTACGACGAGACGCTGTCAACGCTGCGGTATGCCAACCGCGCTAAGAACATCAAGAACAAGCCCGTGGTGAACGAGGACCCCAAGGACGCCAAGCTACGTGAGTACAAGGAGGAGATCGAGCGGCTCAAGAAGCTGCTCGAGTCGCAGTCGCGCGGCTCCGTCATGGGCTCGGCCAGTGGCATGTCAACCCCCACGCGGCCGCTCTCGTCCAGCAGCATGGACGCGACACCTCGCGAGCTTAACAGCCGAGGTGAAGGCATTGACAATGCGAGCATTGCCAAGGAGCGCGAGGAGATCGCCAAGTATCAGCAAGAGGCCGCTGCCATGCTTGACCAGGCCAAGCGAATGATGGATGAGGCGCGCGCACTACAGGCACAGCAGCAGCAGCTGCTGCCAGAAGCAGAGGCTCAGCAACGACCGCAAGACACGACGCAGACGGGGTCTATTGTGGCAGCTTTCGAGCCACGCGAGGCAAGTCCGCGACCACCAGTCAGCGCTGTTACTCCGCCAACAACGTCAACGACAAGCGAGGCGGAAACCCCTGGCTCCGGTCGTCCACGACGGCCTTCCAACCTGCCGCCGCTCGCATCACCTCACCCGCCAAGCTCCGATTCGCGGCCTCAGCAAGGAGTTCCCACTTCGGAGTCCTCGTCAAACGCGAGTCTTCCCTCATCGTCACCAGCAGCAGTATCACCATTACCACCAAGTCTTCGACAAACCATGAGCCCGGAGGAAGCGGCAGCCAAGGCGGCGGAGGACGCCAAGATCGCCAAGGCGCTGTGGGAGGCGGCTCAGATCGACCGCCAGGCAAAGGAGATGATGGCCAAGGCGCAGTCCATGATGGAAGCCGCCGAGGCGCGCGCGAAAGAGCCCAAGAAGGTCAAGGTCGTCAAGGAGGTGGTCGTCAAGGAGGTCATCCCTGACCACCACGTGCGCGAGAAGGAGGAGCTGCGCGAAATGAACCAGTCGATCCTCGTGCAGCGCGACCGCATGGGCAAGGAGCTTGAGCGCACACAGGAGGCAATGGAGTCGTACCTGCGCGAGAAGGAGGAGCTGCGAACTAAGCTCAAGAAGATCGAAAGCCACATCCTCGGTGGGTCTTCATCTCGACAAGTCAACGAAGATGGCGAGGCTTCCTCGACGGTTGTGGACTCGGAGATCGCGCTGCTCAAGCAGCAAGTGGAGTATCGACGCACACAGCTCAAGCTCAAGGAGAAGGCGAGACGGGAGGCACGGCATGAAGCCGAGCGGAAGGCCATGGCGATCGAGAAGCAGCAGATGGCAGAGGAGCTTAAGACGGCGCAGGAGACGGCGCAGACAGCACTCGCGACGGCCAAGCGAAAGGAAGCCAAGCACCGCGCCAAGCTTGAGACCATGCGACAGGAGATTGCTGACCTCAACAATGAGTTCGAGCGCGAGCGCGAGAACCTGTTGGATACCATCCGCGAGCAGACCAAGGAGTCCAAGCTGTTGGAGCAACTCGTGGAGGTGTTCCTGCCCCAAAACGAACTCGTCAAGGTCTGGGAGCGCGCCGTGTGGAGTGAGGAGCGTGAGGAGTGGACGCTGCCGAGGCTCAAGCCACGCAGCGACTTCCAGAAGATCAAGCTACCCACTCTCCCTCTAAGCAATGGGAGCACTCCCAGTGGCGGGATCGAGTCGGGAGGCGCGGAGGTTGTGTCAGACGACGAGCCAGAGATCCAGCCAGGAGGCGGAGGTGGCAGCGGGCGAGTGTCCATGTCTGGGAGTCGTCAACAGCAGCGGAGGAACCTCATCCCGCGGGCACCAACGTCTGCTGTCAACAACTCGTCCAGCAAGCCCAGCTCGAGCAAAGAAGGCAGCGTCGTGACGTCTAGAGGGCAGGCCGATGCCCCTGCTCCGCGGTCGACTGCGACGGGTAGAGGTGCAGTACTGCCTGATAACGGCAAGTTGCCGAGTGCCCTGAACTCTGGCCGATACGAGTCGTACTCATCGACTCGAGGCGTCAGTCCAAGCGGGGCAAGTCGCCCGGACCGCAAGAAGGACAAGACGGACAGCATCTCTCGAGAACCGAGTCGTCTGGGAGAGTTGGAGTCTTCGCACGCGCTTGGAATCTTGCCAACAGGACGATTCTACGGCGCGCATCATGACTCGATCGCCGACAGTGAAGCGCTACAACTGTCTAGCGGCGAGTACCAGCCCCGAGACCGGCTGCAGTCGCGGCAAGGCTCTCGTCAGGGCTCTCGCCAGGACCGCGCCAGGTCGAGCAACTCAACGAGCTCGAGCATGAACCCAGACGGCTTTGACGAGTTCGAAGCGAGAGCGTCTCCACCTGTAGCGAGTCACTCAGGCGCAAGTCGAGCGGACTCGCGACACCACCGCCACCACCGCGAGCGACGAGAGCCGACAGCACAAGAGGAGAGTGGTAAGGATGACTCGCCATTGCTGCCGTCGGTGGAGGTCAGCAGTCCCGAGGGGAGGTCTAAGCCGGCGAAGAAGAAGAAGAAGAAGGAACGGCGAGAGAAACATGAAGATGCGTCCACGAGCGGTGAGGCCGACACACCAAAAGAGCGAGGAGGAGGAGGAGCGGACAACAGCAGTCGACGCGGATCGGCGAACGACCAGGACGATATGTACGAGGACTGGTGAACAACTGACTGGTTAGCGAAAACTGGTCTGCCTGAGTGCTTTGAATAAGCACGTATTTATTTGGTCGATCGCTCCTCGATCGAGTCGAGTTGCAAGAAGTGCAGCCAGCAAATTTAGCAATGTGCTCGTGCTCGCTTGGGGGGGGGGGTAAAGGCTCTGAAGGACAGCGCGTGCTCTACACTCGCCGTGCTCGGCGCGCGAGTCTTCCTGGACTTGTTGGGGACGACCCACCGCCACCTCCTCCTCCGGACGTGGTTTGCTGCTGGCGCATCTTCTTCTGCGCCTGGAAGAACGCGAGCGAGTCCGGGTCCTGGGCTCGCACGCGGTCGATCTCCATCTGGTCAAACTGCTCACCATCATCGAGCTTGTCATCGCGGCTGAACGTTGAGAGCATCCCGCTACTGCCGCTCGCGCTGAGCGAGAACGAGACCGCCGTGGTTCCGGGCAGTGGCGCCACGGTGCCTGAGATGATGCCTGCGGCGGCCAGTCTGCCGCCTTCACTGTCGAACCAGTCCTCGAACTCGCGAACGATGCGCATGCGCAGCAGCTCGACGCTCCGGGACGTGAACTCGAGCTCGGCTCGCGCCTCCTTGAGGTCTCCGAAGAGTGACCGGTATTCGCGCTTGGCCTCTCGCTCGGCTGTCATGAGCAAGAACTCTTCCTCGTCGACCACTTCTTCGCGGTCCGCCATCAGAAGCGGAGCCTGTTGTCGGGATCGGGTCGGAGACGCAGCGGAGGATGAACTGTTGCTGCGCTGGTTCCGTTTGTCCTCGAGCTTGGCGCGTGAGTGGTCGATCTGTGCCTTAGCAGCGTTGACGCGGTTCGAGACTTGCTTAACGCGCTGACGAGCGTCGAAGAGCTTGTCCTTCTCTTCCAGCAGACTCTGATGCAGCTTCCGCCCCGCCCCAGTGGACTTGAACACCTGGAAGGCCTCATTCTGCCGACGGAGAGCATCTGCATCTACCGCCTGATCTCCAACACCGCCACTTCCAGCTGCACCGACCGCAGGAAATACTCCGGGAGTGGAGCGGCTATTGGTGTGGCTGCCTCCGAGCGCATTCGTCTCGTCCAAGCCAAGAGCACTGTCGGCAGTGGACCGACCAAGCGACGGACTACGGTTGTTCATCGCTTGATCGCCACTGTTCGCTGCCGCAACAGCAGAGCCTCCTCCCCCTCCGCTTGCTGCATTGGCGCGACGATTTGCGTCGACTGTCGACGGCCTTGCTGCACCCGACACAACCCCCAAGCCGAAGCCCATGGCTCCAGGCACGTCTTCGCCCACTACGTCGTCGAAGTGTCCCCCAGACCCACCGCTGCCATCGCCGAGACCTCCGCCGATGTCCGACCGCAAGCCGTTCGATGTCTGCGACCGACCACCCATGGAGCCGGCAGACCCACTTCGAGCCGAACCGCTGCCTCCTCCGTGTCCGCCACCGTCCAGATGACCGGCACCGGCCTCCGCGTGCTTCAAGAGGGCCTTGAACTGGCGGAAGAGTTCGCGGATGTCGTGCACACTCGAGAGCTTGAGCACCTCGTCCTCTTTGTCGGCCGTCGGCGCGTCGACATACTGCCGAACCATCTGCATCAGCTTGTGCTTTTGCTCCGGTGTGTGCTCATCATACACGACACCCGTGCGCTCGACCAACGCATCGTGCATGACCAGTTCCTGCTTGAGCTCACGAATCTGCTTCTCGTACTTGCGCAGCAGCACGGCCGGGTCCGTCTCGACCACCGCCGCGATCTCGTTCTGGACGCGCATCATGCGCTGCGCTAGCTTGAGCGTCGAGATGGTCTCCTCCAGGTGTTTGCCCTCCCCCTACTCGCAGCACAGCACGATAGTGGCGTGAGTGTCATCGATCAGCAGACATGGCAGCGAGACGCGGACTCACCCAGATGCAGGCGAACATGAGCGTGTTGGAGTTGCCGCCCAGCGAATCCTTGAGCACGTTGGTGAGCTTGGTCTGTCGGTACGGAATGTGGCGTGGCTCGCTGCCGCGCGCACCCAGCGCCACGATGCACTGCTCCAGGAAGCTCAGGCTCTGGTTGATGTACATCGACTCCTTCTTGATGACCGCGAGCCCGCCGTTGCCGCTGCCCAGCGTGCTGCCGTTGTTGCCTAACGGCTCGTCCATGAGTGTCTTCTTGAGTCGCTCGCTGCCCGCGAGGTCAACGAGGTGCAGCTTGCTGTGCGTGACGCGCTCATTGCCGCCCGCCCGCGACTTCTGCGCCATGTGCACCGTGAAGATGCAATGCGACCGGTTCGAGCGCTTGTTGAGCTGGTGCTCCGCCACGGTTCGCTGCAGCTCGCCCTTGAACAAGCAGTCAAGCGCCTCCTGTTCATTCGCCACGTCGATCTGCGTCAGCCCGCGCACATAGGTCCCGCGGGCGTCGTCCACGACCACGAGGTCGCCGCCGCCCGACGAGGAGGCGCTCATGTCGTCGGCGAGCAGGTCGTAGATGCGGTCATTGTAGATCTCCATGTAGGACACGCGGATGGTGTAGCTGAGCTCAATGCGGTTCTCCACCTCCTCGAACACCTGCGCGATGGCTCGCGGCGCGATTCCTCGGTGCGCGTAGTTGCGCGTGTCGCCGATCATGGTGAACGACTTGCCTGCACCCGTCTGGCCGTACGCGAGGATGGTGCCGTTGACGCCGTCGACAGTCGCGCCGTGGACGATGTCTCGGGCGATCGCCTCGTACACGCGGTCCTGGCCGGCGTTGTGCAGCACCTGGTGGAACTTGAACGTCCAGCAGTCCTTGCGGTTGGAAGGGCCGGTCTGTGCCGGCGAGATGGACGACGAGGCGTCACCCGAGCCATTCTTGGACGGAGACGCGCTCCCGCTGGTGCGGACCGTGATGGTGCTGTCGTCCGGGTCGATCTGCAGCTGCTGGGTCGCGAAGTTGGCCGTCGGCCGCGTCCGGATGATCACACGCACTCCGTGGCGCGGCATGGCGGCGGCAGATCACCCCCAGAAGTGCCGAGCGCTTGCTGAATGGCGAGGTCATTGACCTCAACACCTGCAGGTATATTTACGCGCCTGTGCAAGGGGTTTCGCGTCCACGATTAGCTTTGGTGAGAGCAGGAGCGACCTTCAAACTAACGGTGTTGAAGGCGAATGGCTTTCAGCAACTCCACGAGATTCATTCAAAAGTAACCTTACGCACGTTATCACCATACCAACTGAATGTTTGCACACGTCGCATTGTTTTTGCTGCTGAAGGATGACGAAGAGCCTGAATGAGCACAATGGATTCGCCAATCACCTGCAAGAACTCGCCCGATGCACGCGCTCGACGCATGCCCGCCCGCCGTCCACCACCTCGCGGGAGGATGAACACCAATAGCACCCCAATAGCAGCACATTGGCGTCGATTGCCGCCTTCTCCCAGCAAAATCGGAGGCCGTCGGCGTTGAGGTACTGATCGCCATGGCAACCGCGATCGTTGGGCTGCACCCCGTGGACCTGGCGCTCTGCGTTGGCTACTTGCTGTCGGTGCTTGCCGTGGGACTCTTCTTCACGCTGCGAGCGCGACGTGAACGCGAGCAGAGACGGCGCGAGCGAGAGCTGTCGAGGTACACGGGCGCCGCGTCAGGCAAGGACGAGTGCGTGCTGGAGGAGTACTACCTGGGCGGGAGACGGCTGCCGTGGTGGACGCTCGCAGTGGCGGACGCGAGCTCGTACATCGACATCTCCGGGACCATGATCAACTCGGCGCTCGTGTACGCGCTGGGCGTGCAGGGCATGTACATTGAGCTGCGCGGCGGCCTGTGCCTCTTCCTCGCCTTCCAGATGGCCTTCACGGGCAAGCTGTCGCGTCGATGCCCCATCAAGACGCGCGGCGAGTGGTGCGTCAACCTGGCACATGCTGGTTGTTTCCGCCGAGCGGCTATCTCATTGTGACCACGGTGGCAGGATCAAGTTTCGCTTCGGCGACCGCCGCGAGGCTGCGCTGCTGCGCGCCACTGTCGCCATCACATCGTTGACAAGCGGCGTCCTCGCGGTCACATACTTTGCCGTCGGTGGAGGTACACTCCTCCTTGCTCTTCCATCGCCCGGGGAGAAGTGAAGCGCTGACGATTTCATGCGTGGGTGGCTGTTCATGTCAATGACAGGCAAGTTCTTTAGCGAGTTTGTCACGCTGCCGGCCTGGTGGGGGCTGCCGTCTGACTTTTGGGCGGCGGCGCTGCTCATGGGCGTGGCAATGCTGTACACCGTCGCCTCGGGCTACACGACAGTCGTGTACACGGACGTGTACCAAAGCGCGTTCATCCTCTCGTCATTCGTGATCGTGGCCGCCATGGGCACTGCTGTCAACCTACCGGATCACTTCTCCATCTTCTTGCAGCGTAGCGGGGACGAGAGCGAATTAGTCGCGGTCAACACAACCAAGCGCGCTTGGGTCTCGGCCGTTCCATCGCGCGAGCTCTCCTTACCCGACGGGACCGCCTTCTCCATGTACAACTCGTTCGGCGTCACGATCGGGACGTACCTCGCGCTCCAGGCGATGCGGGCAGCGTCTGGTCCGGGACGCCTCGGGCTCCAGACGGTGTTGGCGACCCGGTCCGAGCGAGACGTGCGCTCACAGACGTTCCTCGCCATGGTGCTGCTCGCATTCCGGTGGGCCTTCAGCGGCGGCATCGCGCTGCTTGCGATACAGTACTCCTTGCAACACACCGGGGTGAAAGTGGATCCTGAGCGCGTGGTGCCCGTGGTGATCCACAAGATGCTGCCGACGGGCGTCAAGGGCTTTGTGCTGGCATCGCTTGTGGCGGCAGCGCTGACCACGTTCGACTCGACCATCAATAGCGCGTCCTCCTACTGGGCCGTCGACATGTACCAGGCGTTCATCAACCCGAGCGCGAGCCAGCGTCAGCTGCTGTGGCAAGCGAGGGCGTCTACGTTGCTCGTCGTGGTCTCAGGACTGCTCCTGTCGCTCTATGTGACCTCCATCAACGGCATCTGGGGTTTCATCTCGATCGCGCTCGCTGGCGGCATGATGTGGCCCTTCTTCCTGTGCTGGTACTGGTCTCGCTTCAACGCGACCGGATGCCTCGCAGGCATCTTCGCCGGCTTCACCTCGGCCTTCGCCATCTTCATGTACGTTCCTCGCTGTCCACGATGGTGGATTTCCAACCGATCGTCTGACTCGTCCAATGCTGCTGCACAGATTCGACCCGCTGTGCCACGAGCTCCGCGCACTGATGCTCACGTCGTCTGTATCTGCGGTGGCGTGTCTAGCTGGCTGCTTGCTGACGCGTCCGGTGTCGGACTCGGTTCTCCGCCGCTTCTTCCGGGCGGCGCGTCCGCCTGGCCTCTGGCGCGACACGAAGCTCGTGTGCTTCTCCAGTGACACGCTCCGCAGCATCGACCGAGAGAACCGCTCCGACCTGCTCAGCACTGCCCTGATCGCAACCGCGCAGCTCTCGCTATACCTCCTCTCCGTCAGCGTCGTGGCCAAGGCGTGGACGCAGGCGGTTGTGCTCGCGACCGTGCTGGCCCTCGTGACGCTCCTGGTCTACTTCAAGTGGTACCTGAGCCTCCCAGACCACGCAGCGAGCCCCCAACAAGCTGACAAAGGCACCTCCGACCCATTTCTGGACCCGTAGATCTCTTGACATAGCAGAGTAGAGCACCCGTCGCCTCGCGCATCAATCGCTCGTTCATGCCGTCACATTCTGCCATCACATTCGTGGATTGAACGACCACTTTACTCAGACACCCCGTGCTAAACCACTGTAGCCATGTCACTCTCCCGAGGGATTGATCTGCTCAATGTCATCCCCCTCATCCTGCAACCTCGTCATGCTCCAAGTTGCTCAATCCAGGTCCCCGCGGGGTTGGTTGGTGCCGTGGCCGACTGGGCCATCATTTTCTTCGGCTCGAAGGGGGATCGGACCTGCCCCGCTCGCCGCTCGCCGCCGCTTCCTGCCGCCTCTGTGCCTCTCCCCCGCCCTCTACTGCCGCCCACATTCGCCTAGGACTCTCCGCCATGGCTTCCTCTACCGCTACGCACCTCGTGGCGTACGTCAACAAGCTGCTTGGCGCGTCGCTGGACCTGGCCGTCGAGATCAAGAAGGGCGACTTGGCGGCCGTGGTGGCCGCCGTGGCGCCCCAGACGGCCGCGCTGCTGGCCGTGGATGCCGAGACGGACGTCGAAGGCGCGCTCAGCATGCTGGCGGATGTGGTGCTGGCCGCGCTGCCGGCCGAACAGGCCGCCGCGGAGCTCCAGAAGGTCCTGGCGGCCGCCACGGCCAATGCCGACGACGACAAGGCGCTGCTGCGTCTGCGTGTGTGAGTGTGGCGTGCTGTACGATGGCGGCGGCGCATTACGGAGCGAGTGACTGACGTGGATGTGCTGCGGTTGGGACGGTGATAGCGCCACCAACGTGTTCAACAAGGCGACGGCGCTGCCGGCGCTGCGGTTCGACGCGCTGGTCGCCATCATTGACTTCGCGGGCGCCTCGGGTAACGTGGCGCTCGTCGACGGCTACCTCGACGGCGCCGAGCAGCTGCTGGGCGCCTCGCTGTCGCCGGCGCAGCGCCGCACGCTGTTCCTGACGATCGCCAACGTGATCGAGAAGGAGGACGCGGCCAGCCTCAAGGTGCTCGTCTTCCTGGAGAAGTATCTGGCGACGTTCGCGGGCGTGACGGACGCCAAGGAGCTGGCGACTGGCAAGGACGTGGCGGTCCGCGCGGCCAAGCTGGTGCTCAAGCAGCCGGTCGCGAGCTTCCTGGCGCGCGTCGACCTGCTGGCAAACGCCGTGGTCGCGGCCACGCTCAAGCCGTGCAAGACGAACGGCAAGCTGTTCGAGCTGCTCGAGATCGTGTCGACCAAGACGCTGGTCGAGTTCACGGCCTTCCAGAAGGCCAACGCCGCCATGTTCAAGGCCAACGGGCTGGACGAGGCCGAGCTGGCCACCGCCATGCGGCTGTTCACGCTCGCGGCGCTGCCCACGGGCTTCGACGAAATCCCGTACGCCGCCGTCGCCAAGACGCTCGCCGTGCCCGAGGACGACGTCGAGCAGTGGGTCGTGCGCGCTATCACGGCCAACGTCGTGACGGCCAAGATCGACCAGCTGCGCCGCACCGTGGTCGTCTCACGCGCGCTGCAGCGCGGCTTCGGCCCCGCGCAGTGGGCCGAGGTGAACGCCAAGCTCCAGCAGTACAAGTCGAACGTCGGCGCGCTGCTGCAGATCATCCGGAACGCGCGGCAGGCGCAGGCGGCGCAGTAATTAGACACACTAGCGTAGCTGGACGGCGGCCGACGGGTGGTCAAGAAGACTCGGGGGTGGCATTGACGCCGGCCGGCGTCGTGTTTGGGTCGTAGACGGAGGAGTGCGCAGTATCGAGGACATGAAGCAAAGGAGGAAGAAGAAAAACAGGAGAAAAAAGGAGAGCGATGAGTTGAGTGGATGCCGTCTTGCTATGCCTGTCGACCCGTCCACAGTACTCCGCGCCTTCGCGTCCGAAATACACATGGCTGGCTTGCATCGGATGGGGTGGGGAGGTTATCTTTGGCTTGGTCTGCTGTCCAGACTGGTGAAGCTCAAGTTGATGTGCACACTTGGCAAGGGTGACGTCCTCTATTGACCGGGACGCGGAGGCGAGAGCCATGCTGGTCCCTTTAGATGCAGCTTCAGCAGTCAACGACGTCGAGGATGCGAGCGTGGAAGGCCGAGCCGACGGAAGCGACCTCGACGATGTTGAGTCGGCCGCGTTCGTGCGTCCTGCATGCTAACCCATGCTATCAGTGCCGCTCTGACGATTGTCTCGCTGTTCACCACCTCAGCAAGTCGTGTTGGCTCCGGTTGTCGACCTTGATCTGAGCCTTGACGACTCGATCAACCCTGACGACGCTACAGCCACGGTAGGCTCCCCTCTGACAGCACAAGCTCCTCTTGCTACCGACTAATGCAGCGCCTGTGTTGCCTAGTTTTCCTGTGCGGTGGCTGGGCTCATGGAGGAGTTGGTGCCGCGGATCTTCTTGAGCACGGACAACGTCCTGAACGCGCCAGACATTTCGTTCCCGCGCGACTGCGAGCCCGTTGCCACGCCATTCGATCGCCACGCAGCCACGCGGGCCCCGAAGAAGACTCGGCAGAAGAAGTCAGCGATCAGGGCAGCCGTGTATGGTGGTCCGACGTCCCGTGCGCAGTCCCGTGCGTCATCACGCGCTGCTTCGCGCTTTGGCGGTTCGGCCATCGCACTTCGCAGCACAGTGATGGCCACCAAGCTGGTGCAACTCGCACGGGCGTCAGCCGACCCCTTTCAGATCGTACCATTGCATGACGGTGTATCCAAGCGACTCGAGACGCCTGGCGTCGGAGCCCACTGGGGAGACGACAGCGACGGCACGGCGTCGGTAGCTGGGACCACATCGCGGCGGCAGGTGGACGTGGCTGAAATCCATCGACGAATCGAGATCGAGCGCGACATCAGCACGCGGGAGGCGCGACGGCAGCTCACGCAGCGGATCCAGCGCAAGAGCGAGCTGCCGTTAAAGCTGCGATCCCTGGTCGACCCGACCGTCTCGTTCGACAAGCAGGAGGTGCTCGCGGCCACTGCAGCTCGCGGTGGCGCGGCGTCTCGACTTGGTAGCAGGTCATCTGATACTCGAATCAAGACACCAGCCATCGGTCCGCCACTGTCGTCGATCACGAAGTCCGTGTCGACTGCGAGCGGGTGCAGCAACGCATCCAAGCTAGCACTGGACGGAGACGACCCAAGCATCACCTTTCGAAACGAGGACTACCGAGACATCTCGTCCACTGTCGTGCTCCTGGGCAGAGGCGGAGAAGTGCTCGTGGGCGACAACTGCTTCCTTGTCGGTCGAAAGCCTCGAGGGGAGATCAGCCGCGACCTGAGCAGGAAAGCGGCGGTCGAGCCTCGAATCAGCTTGCTTGGACCTCTTGCGCACGACCACGAATCGCCGGCAACAGGGCCCGAAAGTCTGTCATCGTCTCCCCAAGAAGTCGTATCACGGTCTGCTGGGAAGGCATCACTACACGCCTTGTCCGTCAATAAGTCGTCCTCACTGCTGAAGAACAGCGCGACCGAGAGGGGACAGGTACGTGAGCACTGCAAACGGATAGCTATCGTCCTCCTTGCTCACAAACGTGTTCATGACAGTCACCAGTCAATCCGGCATTTGAAGGGCGTCTGGGCTCGTTTGAGAGGTACCCGCGCCTGGAAATGGACCCCACCAAGACGTCGCTTGCGAAGGGAGTCACCATCATCGGCGACGAGTCCAGTATCGCATCACCTACAAGCTCACCAAAGCCTCGACACACGAAAGGGATCAGCAAGACGTCGTCACCCTCTCGTCCTCACCACCTCGCATCGATCAAGGGTACCCCAGCCTTACCAGAAGCGGATCCTTCGACTTCATCGGACGCATCCGCACCACTGCAAGATGCCCCCCCAGTCGTTGAGAAGAGAGCGAAAGCCATCGACTTGGAGAAGAGCGCGGATGCACCGAAGCGAGGGGTAAGCGCTTCGCTCGGACAAAGTGTGTTCACCCCACTAACTGGAGTCGTGTCGGTGTCCGACGCAGAGCAACAAAGCCCCCCTCCTGCACTCGTTGCGGTCTCGAACGCCAGCACAAGAGCGACGCCCGCCTGCGTCAAAGCAGTCTCGCAACCGGTTCGCCCTCGAACAGTTGGAGGAGTCGGCATTCGCAGAGTCGATGGAGCGCGCGGAGCCGGCTGAAAGGACTGTAAGGCGGTGGCGATATCAGGGAACGTCTTTGCTTCCTCCTGCACTCACTCACGAGTTGATTGATACCTTTGTTCAGGGAGGGGAGCCGGTGATACCTCGCGCCAAGTACTTGCGTGAGTTCCCAATCCCGCCGCCAGGGACGATCCGTATCTTCAGCTCAGTCCACGACTCGGAGGCGGCCGACGCGTTCCCGTTCAGGGCGTTGCCGTCAATAGTGAAGGCCAAGCGATAGCAGCAACGACTCGGCGGCTAACAGGAAGGCGATGATACCCGAGTGAGTCTACGAATGAGTTCATTGTGCAAGAGACATGCTTGTCATCCTCCATGTTGCCACTTGGTCTTGACGTCTTGCTCACTTGGACTTCTGCTCGCTGGCACGTTTCCGGAACTTCTGCAGGTCCTTGTCCCGTTTCATGGAGGCGCCGACGAACGCATTGATCAGCTGCGAGTTGAAGATCTGGTACACGAGCGTCTGGTTGTAGAAGAAGTTGGCGTTGCCCGACGCCGGGAACAGCCAGAGGAACCACATAACCGGCAGCATGCACGTTGCCACGGTGAGTCCGAGCGCGTAGACGTAGCGCTTCTCGATCACTACCGGAGCGGCGCCAAGGGTGAGCATACCACAAGCAGCTGCAGTAGGGACAGCAGCAGACGACGTCGAACGTACGCATGATGGCCTTGGGGTGGAGCGCCATGGTCGTGAGGAAGAAGCTGAAGTCGCCGAAGCACGGGTACGCTTGGAAGAGGGTGAAGATGCCGATCAGCACGCACGCATACGCTTGAGGGCGAGTGCTGGTGCACAAGACGACGACGAGTCAGTTCGCTGGCAGGCTGCGGAGTTGCCGATGTGTGATAGATGGGAGCACTCACGCCATGCGCAAGAAGATCGGCACGACGTAGATGCACGGGTGGATGTGCATCACGAAGAGGAAGTACGGGATGAAGCGGTCGAAGACTTCCATGAAGAAGTACCAAAAGATGCCGACGTTCGGCGTCAGGTCCGAGTAGCGCGCCACCCAGAGGTACGTGCTCTAAGCCAGCAGCACGCACACATGAGCGTCCCAACCATCCTCTTGAGAGCGGCAGGGATGCCAAATTGCTCGCACCTCGAGGAAGTCCCATCCGCCGGCGACCGAGTACGACATGTAGAGCAGCGACGCGAGCCAGACCGCCGTCGACAGCACGATCTTGATCACGAGGACGGCGCTGGGTGCCTTCAGCTTCTCCGTGTCTTCCCCGTTCTGCCATGTAACAACGTCAGGCCGGCCGAGTCTTGACCTGATGACGGCGCTTCCACAACTACTGTAACCTACCTGAGCCCGCTGGTTGGCGCTCAGCAGAAGCACGATGGGGACCACCAGCACCAGTGGATAGACGGACAGGTAGGCGCCGACGGCCACGCAGAGGCTCGAGGCCACGACGGCGCCTGCGGAGGTCGGTCAGTGTGTGGAAGTGCTCGTCCATCACGCCCTCGCTTCGTACCTTCAGCCGCGAAGACGAGCGAGTAGATGACCGCGAGGTGTGTGAGCGACACGGTCGACATGGCGACGCTGGACGCGAGCGTGTACGGGTTGCACAGGTATCTGTCTCGCCATCACCATCAGCAGCCTCCATCGTCAGTACACCGCAAGTAGTCCGCCGAGCGGAGTCCGCTTGCTCTGCCGCACGTACATGAAGGCGACGGTGGCGGGCAGCACATCCGGCTGGAGCAGCGGCGACACGGGCACGCGGTGCAGCCAGATCTCCTCCCCTTGATACCTGGGCGTGCGGCCTTCCTCGGCCTCGAGCGTGCGTCTGCAGAGCCGCGCGAAGCCGAGCGCGATGGCGGCGTCCACGGCCATGAAGAGCGCGCAGGCCGCCGCGTATTGCAGCGTGGCGGGAAGCACTCCGAAGAGCGGGTAGAAGAGCGCGAAGACGAGCACGGGCTGGTGGAAGACGTCGCCCGCGTACGGCGAGCCCGTGTGCGCGAACAGGAAGACGCTCTCGCGCACGCGACGCAGCGACGACACGGGCGTCGACAGCTCCGGCCGCGCCGCCAGCACCTCGTGAAGGCCCGGGGCCGCGTACAGCGCCACGCGCAGCGCGAGCCCGGCCGCCAGCGCCGCCGCCAGCGCACCGGACCGCCACCTCATCGTCGACGGCATGCCAGATACTTCGCAGTGACACGAGACCATCATCAGTCCAATGAAGACACATGGAATCCTAGCTATTTCATACCCTTTCAATTTTAATAATTTATAATGAGGTGAAATACACTGTATTTCTATCGAATGAACGCTCTGTTCAAATCAATACACTCCAGCAAACTAGCACAAACCTCTCGACCAAATGAGGTTTTTCGCAACAAACCTCAGGTTTTTCAACGAAAAGCCTAGTGACTGCCTACCTGTGGTCCACACCAAGTAGGCTGGAGGCACTCCTATTTGTTTTCCGAGCCTGAGCGAGCCTCCAAAAACCATCTCATGGCCGCCATGACCCAATATTATTGGGTTGTGGCGAATATCCATGGCGCAATACTACTGACATATTCAATAATTCGCATTTTGTTTGGATGTCCAATTATGCAAAGTACCACATATGTTATTTGTATAAATTGGCACGTTTCAATTTGTTCGGCGAAAACTTTTTCACACCCAATACAGTGATCTGCGTGAATATGCAACGGGCAACAACTGATGCACTCGCCGACTTTGTACACCATCTTCATATGCGGTGATGGACAGCGTATTGAATCAAGCAGTATCACCACCATATGCGAGTGAAACTGCTCGTGCTGTGATTGGCTCCGTTTACAATGATTCCGCTCGAGGAAGCCTCAATTTGAAAAATGGCGGGAGTTTTCGCAAAGATCTCACATGTAGATATATGTATCGGTATACACATAGAAAGTGACTAAACGATAGTGTGCGCGCTCAGATTATATAGACTTTTGTATGTTTCGATCTGTCAAAGCGGCAGCCAGCACGGCTGACTCCAAGATCGCCAGGCAGATCGCCAGGCAGTCTCAAATCTTCTCCGCCAAGCA
>JAADYF010000342.1:0-24517 GCA_023338175.1 Phytopythium delawarense
ATTTAGAAAGTTTTCGGCATTCAAATAAGGCCAGAATGGCGCTAGCAATTCCTAATCGATTCTGGCGAAATCTCGTCCCATGCTTCGCTGATCCACGCAAAGGCTGAGCATAAATTCACCGCTTTTTTGGTCCAGGGGGAATATTACCTTTGCGCCGCTCGATAAATGCTCGGAGCGAGGCTGCACGCTTCTTCTTCATGTATCGCTTTTTCAGACTGGCGATCACGCCTTGATCTATTGATTGCAAGACTGCGGTTGTGTTGGGCGGGAGGGGCTTGACCAACACGTTCGTCAACTCCACGCTGCTGTCGTTGTGCGAACTGACATCGTCCACCAGCATGAGGATGTGGTGCCCTTCCGCTCTCATTTGGTCGTCCACGGCGCCAAGCCAGTCGCAGTAGATCTCGCTAGTCATCCACCCTTTCTTGCTGTTTGTATAGTCAATGTTGAACTCCTCGCCGATATCGTGGCCCTTGAGGTCACGAGGACACATTGCCTTGCCGATGGTCAAAAGAGGCAGCTTCTCGCTCCCGTCGGCGTTAGTGGCAACTACCAGCGTCAACCGAGTCTCGTCCTGCTTCTTGCCCGCCGTAGCCTGCCGTCAAATTAATGCGTTCGCTCGCGCCCGAAAAAAGAAGGACGTTTCGTCCAAATTGAAGACGTCCTTCAGTGCGTAGCCTGCAATGATGTCCCTTAGCCGGTCTCGGACAGCATTGGCAGCCTCGATGTCCACAGATGCGGCCTCGCCGTGCAGGCGGCGGAACAAGAAGCCATTTCGGTGTTGAAACTTTTGCAGCCAGCGATTGGAGAACTTGGGGCGGTCTTTTTCTGGGACAGAGAGCATATCGGCGAGGTACTTGGCAAGCTCGATCGCGATCTCGGCGGACAACGTGTCGTCGTCCTCGAGGTCCTCCATTAATTCCATCAGCTGAGCGTCATACTCGAGCATTGTTTGACGCCGGAGGTTGTGTGAATGTTGGTAGGAGTCAGGTAGGGCGCGCAGACGGTCGGCACGCGACAGAATTGACCGGGCTGTGCTCTCATGGAGTGGGCGCGGGGGTTTGAAGGCTTTTTCGGCCCATTTTCCGAGCGATGTTGGCAATGTCCGGCCTTGGCGGGCTTCATCACACTGCTGGATCTTTTGGGCGATAGTGAGGCGAGGCATGGTGGTTGCGGTGCAAATTGACAAGTGGCGATTGTGCATTGGACTGGGAAATACGCAATTCTGCCTCGTGATGGCACGAAGTTTGCCAAATCTTAGAGTTGAAGTTGTACTTATGTGTTCTCCTTCGCCTCACGCGGGAATGTATGATTGGCCGATCCAATATTGCACTCTCTGATTGGTGGAATCGATTGCACGCGGTTCGGGCAAATTTGTCACTCATTTCAGTTGCTTCATTTTTCTGTACTATTCCCTATTTGCGTTGATCTATTCAATTTGAAAGGTATTAAAAGGTGGTGGTCGCGAAAAACAGAGGATAGACTGTATGTGGGGGAGAAATGTTATGTTTGATGCACCATAAGCTTCTGCCGGATGCAGGTCGCCGAGGCGGACGAGCTGGCGACGCGCGCGTGGTATTACGCGGCCTCGGCGGCCCCCGCGCCTGCAGCCACGCGCCAGGCCAAGGTGCACAAGACGCAGCAGGCGAAGGAGCCCAAGGAGCCGAAGAAGCCGCAGCCCAAGAAGCAGCAGGCGGCGAGTTCGAGCGGCGACATGGCGAGCGGCGGCGGCGTGGACGCCGTGCTGTTCGACTTTGACTGCAACATGACGCATGCAGACCTCGCGGACGACGTCGCACGGCTGATGGAGACGGCTGCAGGTGTCGGCGTGCGCGAGATGCTCGTGCCCGGCGCGACGCTGGACGAGTCGCGCGCCGCCATCGCGCTCTGCGCCACGCATCCGGCCGTGAGTTGCTTGGCTACATGCGCTCGACTGGAGACGCCGTCGGTCGCTGCTGACTGACTGCGCTGCATCCCTGCTCCATGGCAGCGACTGTTCCCGACGGCGGGTGTGCATCCGTACAACGCGCACGCCGACCCGACGGCCGAGGAGCTGGCGGCGCTGCGCGAGATGCTGGCGCGCGAGGACGTGCGCGCCGCCGGCGAGTGCGGGCTGGACTACTCGCCGGGTTTCCCTGGCGCCGAGACGCAGCGCGCGTGGTTCAAGGCGCAGCTGGCGCTCGCCTGCGCGCTGCGCAAGCCGCTGTTCCTGCACGAGCGGCTCGCGTTCGACGACGTCTCGGCCCTGCTCGAGGACGCGCGCGCAGCAGCGGACGGATACCTGCCGCCCGCGGTCGTGCACTGCTTCACTGGCACCGCGCGCGAGCTGGACGCGTACGTGCGCCAGGGCTTCTACATCGGCGTCACGGGCTTCCTGTGCAAGCAGACGCACGGCGCGGCGCTGCGCGAGATGGTCAAGCGCGTGCCGCTGGACCGGCTGGTCGTCGAGACGGACGCGCCGTACATGGGCTTCCCGGGCTGCCGCGCGCTCGAGCCGGGCGACGCGCGCAAGAACAGGAAGCAGCAGTACCCGAACGTACCGAGCGCGCTGCCCCGCGTAGTCGCCGCCGTGGCCGAGGCGCTCGGCGTGTCGCCGCAGCGGGTGGCCGAGCTGACGCGTGCTAACGCTAGGCGCTTCCTCCGGCTGTGAGTGTCATGGGAGAATGGAGATGATAGACTGCTCGAGGTGGATGTGATGCTGCTTATATTGATGAAGGCCTACCGAATGAGTTGGAGGGCACTTGTACGCACTCCATCGAGAAGGGAGATAAATGATGACTACACGCACTCATAGATAGAGGAGGCCCGCGCCTTGGGAACAAGCGCTCTCCAGTTGAGGAGAACACCAGGGGGGCAGTTGCCGCGACACTCACTCGCTCAGAAGCCGTCCATGTTGGCGTTGTTGAACGAAATGATGCTGCGCATGGGCGCCACGGGGGCGATCTGCTGCAGCTGCTGCTGCGGCTGCGGCGCCTTGAGCGGGCTGGACTCGGGCGACGACAGGTGCGACTCCTCGCCGCTCTCGTTCTCGCTGTCGGTGGACAGCATGCTGCTGCAGCGCGACATGAGCGAGGACGAGAGCGACGCGTCGCGACGCTGCTGCTTGGTCAGCTCGTAGACGGCGCGGAAGTCGGCGTCCTGCTCCATGAGCAAGCCGCTGATGCGGTCGGCGATAGTGGCCACGCCGTGCTCGTCGTTGGGCACTGTAAGGTCCCAGGCGAAGCGGTCGTAGAACGCGAGCGTTTTGTCCATCCACTCGGGCTTGTGCTCGTTGTAGCGGATGCGCTCGGGCTCGCGCTGCAGCCGCTCCACGATGCGCTGCCACAGCAGCGACCGCTCCACGCGCACGTGCACGTTGTAGAACTGCACGTTGGCGAAGCTCTGCACCTCGCGCATCTGCTCGCGGATGACGGGCTCCAGCAGGTGCCCGTTGGCCGAGTACAGCACGGCGCTGAAGGGCGACCGGTCGGCGATGTAGACCTGCGGGCCGGCGCTGGCGCCGCGCGCGTCCTGCTGGCGCACGCGGTCGGCGATGCGCAGCACGCGCTCGAACCAGGAGCAGACCCAGGACGTTTCCATGAGCAGCGACTGCGGGTGCAGCGCGTACGCCGGCATATCCAGGAAGGCCTCGTCCAGCACGCTGTAGCCCTGCGCCTCGAACTCGTCGACCAGCGCCGTCTTGCCGCAGCCGTGGCAGCCCTCGAGCGCGACGATCACCAGCTTGGAGCTCTGCGCGTGCGACGAGCGGGTGGTCTTCATGGCGGAGGAACGGGGTTGTGGGTGGGTGCGTAGCAAGCTGCTGTAGGCTCTGGTTCGGGGCTTGAGAGGGGTCGGCGGTCGAGTGATCGGCGCCGAGGGAGAATCTCAATGAGGGGGAATGGCGGGGGAGGAAGCTGCAGCTCCGAGGCAATTCGCGCGGGGCACGCGGGTTGCGCGCGCTTTTCGGCGGCGACCGGCTCTGTTCGCTGTTTCGCTGTATGGCGGCGACTCGGGATTCAAATTGAGGAAAATGCTCGCAATGGTGACACACAAACTCGGTTTGAAAGAGCATCCAAACTGCAAGCTGCGAATTACTAGAAAGGAGTGAAACACGGAGAACTCCGTCGTGTGGCTTGTGAGGGAATAACGAAATGGGGGAAGAGTGCACGTCGTTTCTTTGGTCCCCCCTCCGCTTGGAATGGGTCCGCGGGTTTGGCGCCAAAAGTGGGCCAGTCGACAGGATCTGGAGGGAAACCCGCCAGGTTGCACGAAGGGCATCCGAAAGTCGCTCGTTCCGTTCAAGCAACCTCCGCCAAATTGTGTTAGCCACACTAAATCGCACCATCTGTTGCGTTGACACGCGACTCAAGCAGCACTTCCCTCCATTATTGACGCCACCTCCTGCTCCCCCTCCTTCCTCCTTCCTCCTGCCCTCCGCCTCGGTCATGGGCATCTACGGCTCGGACTTCGAGGTATCGAGCAGCCCCGTGGCGCCGCCGCTGCTCAAGCTGGCGGCCAGGAAGGTGCGCGCGGTCTCGCCAGTCGGAAGCAGTCGCCGTGGACTCCTGACTGACAAGCGCTCGATGGCATCGGTGGCGATCAATCGCCTCGCAGGCGGTGAACGACGCGTCCAAGAAGAGCCACACGGCGCGCGAGCTGGCCGCCAGCGCGCGCAACAACATGGAGCGCGCGCTCGGGCTCGGCTGGCACGTGGTCGTCGGCACCGACTTCTCCGTCGAGCTGCGCTACGTACGGCGTCCGAGGCCTTCCTCTCTTCGGCCCATGTTGATTGACTGACGGGCGAGTGACTGCTCATGGCCGCAGCGCAAGGGCGCGTGCGTGCTGCTGTCCAGCAAGGGCGTCAACATGAAGGTGCTGCTGTTCCGCACGACGCCGGCCGTGACGC
This sequence comes from Phytopythium delawarense, assembly GCA_023338175.1. NCBI lineage: Eukaryota > Oomycota > Peronosporomycetes > Pythiales > Pythiaceae > Phytopythium > Phytopythium delawarense. The sequence continues at coordinate 4,886 of JAADYF010000342.1, forward strand.
CCGCGCCGACGAGCGAGCATCTGGCGCTTGCGGAGGAGGCCGCCCCCGCCGACGCCAAGCGCAAGGTGACCGTGTACGAGAGCGACATGCCCGACGACATGAAGGATGCCGTGCTCGACCGCGCGAAGCGGCTCGTGGGCGTCTACGACTGCGAGACGGACCCGCAGACCAAGATCGCGCAGGCGCTCAAGGTTGGCGGGAGTCATCAAAACGACGCCATCGTCTCGGACTAACTAACTCCTTGTGCGTTCATGACGGCAGCACTCGCTCACGCTCGCGTACGGACACACGTGGCAGGTGGTGGTGGCAGCCCCGCGGGACTTCTGCTGCCTGCCGCACGTGGACGCGGGCACATACGCCGACTTTGCCGTGTCCAAGCTGCGCATGGTCGTTTACCGGCACGCGGGCGCGAGCCTGGACCGGCAGCTGGACATGGCGCAGTTCGCCAAGCGCACGGCGTTCGTGCTCGCGACCATGTGCGTCGTGGTCTTCGCCTTCTTCGCCTTCTCGTCCACCGAGGTGCATGCGCGCTGTCTGCCCACTGGCGACGCTGCTGCTGCTGCTCCAGCCGACTGCTCGGAGGAGGACGTGGCGGCCGCGGCGACCCAGGCGCTGGGCAAGAAGGTGGCGCTGATCGGCATGACGGCGTTCACCATCCTCGCGTCCGTCATCCGGACCTACTACAACACCATCCGGCCCAAGTATAAGCAGGCGTGAGCCTCTCGCTGGCCGCGTCGCCGCGGTGATAGGAACCCTGTGCTCATCGAGAGCTTAAGCCAGTATAGACGGTTGCTTGGCGCACTGCTTGCATTGGTTTCCAGGTCTGCGGTCTTCCGTCGGCATGGCTAGCGAATAAATACGAGACGGAAGGCGCGTGTCGCCTGGGCGTCACGGCAGGAACGCTTGGTCGAGTAGAGCCACGGGGCGGAACAGGTCGTTGACGAAGGCTTCTTCCCAGCGGAGCGTGAAGCGCGGCAGGTCGTCGACGATCCGGTCCACCAGCGCGGACGGCGCCTGCTCACAGCGAGGATCGATCGCGCGGAGACACTGCAGCATGCTGCCGACGACGAGCTCGTTCTCGACCCGCGTGAGCGTCGGCCGCACCAGGAACCTGCACATCCGAGGCACGAAGAGCACGGCATGAGTCTCCTAAGCGAGTGGCAGCAACTGCAGGGAGGAGTCAAGGCGTGAACGCACCCCTGGCACTCGCTCGTGGCCATGTCCTGGACGCGGTAGTCGCCGAACTGGCGCAGCTCCTTCTTGCCGATGCAGATCTGGTGACCAAAGTTGAACAGGCACTCGACCCAGACCTGCCGCTGGTCGCGCAGCCCGTACAGCCGGTCGGCCGACCGCACGACGCGCGCGACCTCGTTGATCGTGCACAGCACGTCGACGCCGGCGGCTTCGCTGTCCCGGCCAACGTCTCCGACCGGCGAGCCTGAGAGCCACAGCTTGCGCGCTAGCTGCTGGATGGACATGGCCTCAAGCTGTTTGGCGCTCTTCCAGATGATTCGCGTGGCGCCGCGCGCGTCCTCGGGCAGCAGCCAGTTGTACCAGCCGAAGACGCGGTGCGCCGTGCGCGTGTGCGCGCGCGCCTGCTCGTCCGCACCCGTCAGGTTCAAGTGCCGCAGCTCGAGCGGCACGCTGCGCAAAGCGTGCAGGATGTGGCACGTGTCGGCGCTTGAGACGCCGGGCAGCGCGAACTGCAGCGAGCGAGGCGAGCCCGCAGCCGCCATCGGGTCGCGGCGTGCGCAGGCGCTCGGCGGAAGCGTCACCGGCTTGGTCGCGTCCCCAGCCGCGTGGTTGGCGAGTAGCAGACGTCGGCGCTTGGCGGCGAACAGCGGGGCGACCGCCGCGCAGGCCGCCGGCAGCCAGCACCGCTTGCGGCCTCGCCGCTGCGTCCCCATGCGCGTCGACACGTCACGGTGTTCGTCAGCTTCAACTGCGCACCGAGAGACGAGAAATGCAGTCAAGCGCGCGCTTACCGCCTGCTCGCGCGCGCGCCGAGGCGCGCGATCCTTCCAGTGCCGCACTGCCGCCATGCTGCACGCATCGTGACCGCACGCGTTCGACGTCAGTCGCTCGCCTCACCGCCACACACGAGGCGATAGAGAGAGAGAGGAGCGCGCACACACCTCGAAGGGGCCGCCTTGACGTGCGGGAGGCTCGCCATGTCGCGCGCCACTTGGTCCACTTCCGCCGGCACCGCTCCCATGGTGGTGGTGGGTGGTGAGGACGGCGGGGTATGCGGAGAGTAACTGGGGTACGCTGGGTGCAACTGCTGTCTTGGGCGGCGGGAAAGTCCAGAAGTGGGCTGCAACGCCGTGCCTTCGCTGCCGTTCATCGTGGCGACAAGGGAGATGGGCAGGCTTATCCTTCGAAGTTTCTGTTTCTGGTCCTCCCTATGGATTTGCTGTTGGGTGCAACGGCGTGGTACGTACCCCGTGCGATCTTGAAGCCTGTGGATTCAACTGAAGACCCAAAGGATCCGACTGACCAGCCGTTTCCTCTGCCGACAGACAAGCGTTCTGATAATCAGACAGGCAGGTGCAGAGCGATCAATCGATGGCTCGACCACCTTTGACCGTTTTGCAGATCAACGGAAGCGGCGCTTGGCTTGTGGAAGCGGCGAGCATGAAGGGCGGAAGATCGCTGGCATGGAAGTTGCAGCATGCCGACGGCTGGGCCGTCGACCGCTGGCGACGGGTGGTCCACAGCGCTCCGCTCGAATATCGCGAGGATCTCCACGTCTGCACGCACATGGTAGCGGCGACAGCATTAGGTGCACGCCCATGCAGGAGGCGATGCAGCAGGATGTGGCGGTGCGCGCCGCTGATTCGATTGAGTGGTGTGATCGCGATCAATGGCTCCTTAGCGATCCTGCATCGCGTTGGACAGTGAGCGGCAGCGGGAGAAGGCGGTGGATCGCCAAGGTGCCAATGTAGGAGCGTGCGGATTGTGCTTTAAGCAGCGACGAGTGACGCGATTGCCCAGCGGGCGGGCGGGTTCATGGAGAGGCTCTCGTCGTTGATGTGGGCATCACGATTCCGGACGCCCTGAAGTTGCTGGGCAGCAATGCACAATAATGACAGTCACTATCATCCACCCAACTAGGACATGCCTAATTTAGTGTATACATTGTGCCACAGCGAGATCAGGACGAGTGCTTGCTTCACTTGCTTTGGCTCCGCAGCTGGTGCACCACCAACTCCACTGGAGTCTCCAGGGCTTCGTCAATTCGTTTGGCCGTTCCGTGCGCGCGAGGCATCTGGTATGAACCCACCGATCGTCTTCTGAAGAGGCTTGCATCTCCTTCATCGGCTGAGCAGGGCCGCCTGCTTCCACTGCTTCCAGCCGTCCATCGCATGCGAGTCACTTCTGAAGGAACGATCCGTCCACGGCAACAAGTGCCCTCCACCCGCAAGAACCGCTAGTCGAATACCGACGAATCCCCAAGCGTTTGACTCCAACTCATATCCTATGCCCGTGCCTCCCTCATGCAGCACTCGACTCCCCAGTCCAGACTGAGGAGCACAAGCGGTGCTGACGGGCCGAACCCACTCGGCCCTCGCGATCGACCAGCAAATTTATCGCGAGCGTGCATGCCCGATCGATATCCATCCGTCCCAAGTGATATCTAATGCCCTTGGGCACCTGCCCAGCGCCGCGAGTCCAACACACTCGAATTGGGCCGAATTAGGGCCGTCAGACACTCAATTTCGTTTTTCTCAATGCTCCCCTAGCCCTGCCTTGTCACTGCGCGTTGCTCGAGCTTCCAGCAGCAACTCGGTTGAATGGCATGACCAGTTCTGACTTTGACTTTTTTAAGCTTAAAGAGTTAGTTGATTGAGTTGTACGGCTCGTAAACCGAGGTGATCTGTCGGGTGCTCCTTCTCACGAGCTATCCTCCATCCGCCAATCAGCGCGTCCGCTCTCCCATTGCGTCCATACAAAAACCAAGTGACTCCGCTCTCTTCCCAAAAATTCGGCCCGAAACAGCGATTCCGCTACTGTCACACTGCCAGTTTGTATGGCGTCCCAGTATCAGCAGCAGCCATCATGACGGTCTCCGCCACAATGGAGAGCGCACGGAGGATAAGCAATGCACCGACGAGGCCACGGCCGGCCTTCCCCCGGCCGGCTTCCCCGGCCTTGCGACTCGCCACTTTCGGGCTTCATCCGTCGCCAAGAGGACCCACCGACGCGGTCTGACGGCAAGAGCCACTCGCGCTTCTCCCAAGTCGCGACCTAGCACCCGTCCGAGCCCATGGACTACCAGCGGCAGTCGTCCGCCGACAGCTACGCCGCCTTGCCAGCACACGATGGCGGCGACGACCACGTGCAGCGCGAGGTCTTCCGAGCGCAGAGCAGCGGCCAGCTCTTCAGCAGCTCGCGCGGCCACAACATGGACGCCAACACTAATGGCACCGCCACCGCCAACGGCAATGGCGAGCAGTACAGGTACAGCACCGAGTACAGCAGCTACGTGTACCCGAGCGCGGTGGACGGCGGCAGCTCGCCGCGGTCGTCCACGTACTCGGCGGGCCGCGGCTCTGGCTCGGGCGGCATGGGCGGCACCGTCTCGGCTGTAGGCGCCGGTGCTATCTTCACCCGCGGATCGCTGCTGGACCGGGACATTGAAGCCGTGCCCGTCGAGGCATCCATGCCCGAGGGCAAGACTCGGCGGTACAAGGGCCGCTACCGCGTACGTTCTCTCCTTTTGAGGTGCTGTATCGCCACTCCGACACCAACACTGACGGTGTCTTGATTGGCGTTGATGATACAGATGTGGCCGGGCATCCTGTTCCTCGTGGTCCTCATCGGCGGCGCGGCGTTCGGCATCACCATCGGCGCGCTCAACAAGCATTCGTCGACAAAGACGGCGGACGAGGCGTACGCGCAGCGTGTGGCGGACGGCGAAGCCATCTCGGGCGGCGCGAGCGGCTCGGGCAGCGACCTCGTGTCGGACGACGGCGCCGTGGGTAACCCCAAGTCGTACCCGGACATGGGCTGCGAGCTGCCGGACTACCAGAGCAAGGACGGCAAGATCTACGCCGTCTCGTCCAACGGCACCGAGGTGATCGTCGACATCAAGGGCATCAACTGGTTCGGCATGGAGACGGGCAACGAGATCCCGTTCGGCTTGTGGGACAACTCGGAGAACGGCACGACGGCGTACCAGGTTGCCAAGTTCCTGAGCGACAACAAGTTCAACGCCGTGCGACTGCCGCTCATGATCGAGGCCCTGCTGACCAACCCGGTGCCCAACACGGCGCTGATCAACAAGGCCGAGAACCGCGCCATCTCGGTCAGCAGCTACATGTCGCTGCTCAAGTCCATCGTCAAGGTGCTCGCCTACCGCAAGATCGGCGTGCTGCTCAGTATGCACACGCTCACGGCTTCCGAGTCGGGCGGGCTCTGGTACGACACGAGCCTCGACATTAGCGAGGACGACTTCCTGGACGCCGTCGACGTGCTCACGTCCAACTTGTGCAGCGAGACGTACTGGAACATCATGGGCATTGACGTCAAGAACGAGCCGTCCGAGGCCACGTGGGGCGACGGCTCGGACACGGACTTCCGGTTGGGAGCCCAGAAGATTGGCAACCGCATGCTCGGCGGCTGCCCCAACTGGATGGGCTTCGTCGAAGGCATCAACACCGACCACTCGGTCACCATCGACGGCACTGAGTACGACTACTACGACTGGTACGGCGGCGGACTCCAGGCTACCAACGACTACCCGGTCGACTTCAACGTCTCCAACAAGGTCGTCTACGCGCCGCACTACTACACACCCGCAGTGTACCCTCAGGCGTACTTCTACGACGGTGGCACTCAGGACTCGACCGGCGCCATCGTCGACTACGTCGAGATCGACAACGATACGCTCCTCACGCGCGTCGAGGGCACGACCGACGACATGTTCGGCTTCATCATCGATAACGCGTCCGCCGCACTGCTGCTCGGCGAGTTCGGCGGCCTGTACGCGACCGACCTGCACCCGGAGTACACGACGCGGCGCTGCACGGACAAGACGATCGAGGTGATGATCGAGAAGGGCTGGTCCGGAGGCTTCGTCTGGTCGCTCAACCCCGAGAGTGCGTACCAGTACAACCCGGCCGACACGTACGGCACCTTCACCGAGGGTGTCCTGGAGGATGACTGGCTGACGGCCAACACTGAGTTCTTGGAGGGCATGGCGGCCATGAACGAGCTCGAGAACCTCAAGAGCTGGCCATGCTTCGAGGTCGAGGAGTCCTCTTCCGGCTCCGGGTCCTCCACCTCCGCATCGTCATAAGACAGCAATCGATCAGCCACCTGCCGGAGCTTGGCCGGTACTTCGAAGTAGTATGAACTTCGATCATCTCATTGATCAGACACCAATCCAACTGCATCATTCCCCATGTACCTTGTCTTCTTCATGGCTTGAGATCCCGCCAACCGATCAGGCACGGCCAAGAGATGCGTTGCGCTGCTCCTGCTTCAATCGGTAGGCGTCGATGCCTCCCTCGAGTTTCTGGAGCGCCACAACGCCCTTCTTCTTGCTGATCTCGAACACCCGCGCGGGAACGTCATCGACGCTGTCGCTATCGCCGTCCTCGTCATCGCTCTCGCCTCGCGCTCGCGTCAGAATCTCCAGGAAGTGGATGTCGTGTGAGATGAGGACCACCGCACCCTGGTATCTCCGCAGCGCCTCGCCCAGCACCTGGATCGTCGTCATGTCCAAGTGGTTTGTCGGCTCATCCAGCAGCAGCACGTGCGGCGGGTGCGGGAACGTCGCCCACGCGAGTCCGACGCGCACGAGTTGACCACCAGAGAGTGATTCAAGAGGGACGGCCGTCGCGGTCGCGCCTGTGACGCCGAAGCTGCTCAAGTGAGCGCGGATCTTGCCCTCTCGAGCATTCGGACCGCCAGTCGAGAGCAACGCATCGGTCGCCGAGGCCTCGCTGTCATCCAGAACCTTGTTCAGGAGCTGGAACGGCGTGATTTTGCGTGACCAATCGTGGCGCTTCAAGTCCTCGACGTTGTGCTGCATGAGAGCCGACACTCGCGCGCCGTGGAAGTACTGCACCTTGCCTGCGTCAGGCTTGATGACGCGATTCAGGATCTTCATCAGTGTCGTCTTGCCCGCGCCGTTCCTGCCGACAAGCACCACCTTCTCGCCGTAGTTGATGGTCAAGTTCACGTTCTGGATCACAAGCGGGTCCGCCTTGGCCTTAGACCCATCACTACTGGCGGACGTCTTGTAGCGGAAGCCCACGCCCTCGACAGAGATCATGGTGGTCTTGGTGAGGCTGGCAAGGTTGCGGATCTGTGGAGGCGGCGTCGACAAGATCTTCCACGCCGAGCTGTTGTAATCCGTCTCGTAGAGGGACAAGTCCTCCGCGCCACTACGCGTGTCGTAGAAGTAGCCGATGCGGTCTCGGTTGAGCTTGAACCGGTGGCCCTTGTCGTTGCGCTCGTTGCCGATGCGCTCCATCTTCTTCTTCTTGGAGGCGGCGACCTGCATCTTTTTGTCGTCCTTGCTCTTGGACGCCTGCTGTGAGATGCGCGAGACCATCTTGGACATCTTGTCAGTCTTCTGCTCCAGCCGGGTCTGCAGTCGCTCGTTGAACTTCTTCTTCGTGTCCATCGTTTCCTCGTACGTGTCGTAGTTGCCGTCGTAGTACACGAGCTGCTTGTCCACTCCGCGGAACTGGATGATCTCCTCGGCGATCTCGTTCAGGAAGAAGCGGTCGTGCGAAACCAGCACGATCGTCACGGGGCTGCCCAGCACGTCCTCGATCGACTGCAGGTAGTTCTTGAGCCAGAGGATCGACGGCATGTCCAAGTGATTCGTCGGCTCGTCCAGCAGCAAGAAGTCGGGCTCCATGAACAGCACACGGGCCAGCAGGATGCGCACTTGCCAGCCTCCGCTCAGCGATGCCAGCCGCGCGCTCTGCTTGTCCGCATTGACGCCCATGCTCGCCAAGATGCGCCGCGCTCGGGCTTCCATCGACGCCTCGTCCAGGATCTTGAGTGCCTGCAGGTAGTGCTCCACCTTGTCGTGGATCTCGCGCAGCACGGCCGCTTCGTCCACGTCTCGCACGCTCTGGTGCTCCGGGTGCAGCCTCGAGTCGGCAAGCTGCTGCTCCAGGTCCGCGAGTCTGTGCTCCACTTCCAGCAGCCGCAGCCGCGCGTCCTTGCCGCGCATGCCGCTGCGCTTGATGGCGGTCTTGCTAGCGGCCTCGAGCTCCTCCTGGGCCTCGATAACCTTGATCCGCAGCAGCGTGTGCAGCGTTTGAGCCTTGTGCGACGCGAACACATCCGCGTCCGCCTCGCCCGTGAGCGCCGGCTGGAGGACGCCAAGCTTGCTGTGCAGGTCCGCGACGCGCGTGTCAGCGTCCAGCACGGTCTGTAACACCGTCTTGTCCATACTGGCGTCCGAGAAGGAGGACGTGTCGAGCTGGTTGACGTACAGCACCTTGAGCGCCTGGGGCAGTCCCTCCACCAGTCCGTCCGCCAGCGCCTGCAGCAGCGTCGACTTGCCGATGCCGTTGGGCCCGATGAGTCCGTACCGGCCGCCGTAGTTGAGCTTCAGCGTCGTGTCCCGCAGCAGCTCGACCGTGCGTCCGATACCCTCGATCGACAGCGCGAACTGCAGCAGGTGCACGTTCTTGCCGAACTCGTCGAACGTGACCGTGTGGAAGCGGCTCTGCTGCGACGTCGCCACGATCCGCGGGCCAATAGCCTTGTGTTCGTCCGGGTCGCCAGCCTCCGGCGCGTCGCCTCCGCCTGTAGCGAGCGTCAGCTCCTCCGGCTGCGGCTCCTTGCGGTCCGCCGACTTGTCCTTGCGGTCCTTGGGCTTCCGCTCGCCTGCCGCCTTCTTGTCGCGCCGCAGCTCGCGCTTCTCCTTGCGCGACAGCACCGGCGCGTCCCCGGCCTTGGCCACCAGCGGCGCGTTCTCCGCGCGCGCGCCCAGCGAGTACATGGCCGGCAGCATCGCGCCCCTCTTCCTCTTTCCTTCCGCTTGTCTCCTCGGGTTCGAAATGCGTTATGAACGGCTGCGTGCATTGCATCATGGGAAAAATGCAAGAGATATCATTTAGAACAGTATGTTAATGGATAAGAAGGTTCGGCGAAGCATCCGTGCGGTAATCCTCTTGGATTTTGTATGGAAATGCATTCACACATAGGATTAACACGGAATGTACTGAATTTATACAAGTCACCAAGACTCTCCATATTGAGTGTCCACTATGGTCCCAAAGACCTCGACACCGTCATTCACTCTCTCACGCTCACTACACATATCACGAGTGGATGCGGACGCGCAGCTTGTGACGGTGGTGACGCACTTGGTCTGTTTCTTCCTCCCCCTCGTCGAGGTCCTGGCCCTCGAGCTGCTGCTGCACGAGCTCGGCCACCTGTCGGCCAATGTACATGATGAACCCGTACGGGTTGACGGTGCCCACCTTCATGGCGCTGCCGTCGCCCACAAAGATGTTGGAGGTGCCCACGACCCTCAAGTTGGCGTCCGCGCACCGGTTGGGGTCCGTGGCGTCGCCCGACGCGTAGCACGAGCCGCCAAAGTGCTGCGTCCACGTCCCGCGCTTGCTGTCGACCCAGTCGCTGACGGACTGGTTGTCGCCCGCCGACACGAACGTGGACCCGCCGGCCTCGAGCATGTCGACGACTTTGGCCGTGAAGTTGCGCATGGCCGCCACGTCGTTGTCCGTCGACATGTAGGCCGACCCGTTGGTGAACGCGCGGTACTTGCCGTCCGTGTTGAACGAGCAGAAGTCGCGCGACTCGGGGTTGTTGATGTACAGCGCGGCCGTGAACCCGTCGTCCGCCGTCGCGTAGTCGCCCATGCCGTGCGTCAGGATGGTCATCTGGAACTCGTACATGCGGTCGTTGACGGCGTAGTTCTCGTACGAGATGAGCAGCGGCCCGGGGAACGACAGCGGGCCCGAGTGGTTGCTCAGGAACTGCTCCACGTAGGTGTCGGGCGTGGCGCCGAACTGGAACGACTCCATGTCCTCGTTCGTGAACGTCGGCAGCACGAGCGTCGTGTCGAACAGCCACTTGCCCACGTTCGGGTTGACGACCCAGTCGCTCGCGTTCTCCAAGATGCCCGGGAACTGGTCGTTGATCGGCTTGAGCGCCGCCATCTGGTCGCGAGGCCCGATGCTGCTCTGGATGAGCACCTTGGGCGTCCCGATGGCGCCCGCGGCCATGATGACAGCGCCGTTGGCGCTCACCTGCACCTCCACGTCGTCGTTGTATACGACACCCGTGGCCTTGCCGTGCTCGTGCTTGATGTACGACACGCGCGCGGACGTCAGCAGCTTGACGTTGGTCCGGTTCATCATGACGCCCCAGCACGTCTTGGCCGGCGAGTCTCGCAGCCCGTCCTTGATGGCGAACGGTGGGTGGCCGAACGTCTTGTCCTTGGCATTCCGCGCGTCTTTGTCGTTCAGCGTCTGCTCCGAGTACCCGCCGTGCGTCGTGAGCGCGTCCGAGACGATCTCGTACGCGTCCTGCACGTACCACTTGCCGTCGGTGGACGGCTGGTCCGTGTGTCCGAACTGCGTCTCCATGTCGTCGAACAGCGAGGTGACCTTGCTGGCAGGGAACGGCCATGAGGCCGCGTCGACGTACGAGTCGGGCGTGCGGAGGTACAGCGCGCCGTTGAGCGACGAGCAGCCGCCGACGAGCTGCCCCAGGTACAGCTGGGCGTCGTCGATGTAGTCGACCTTGTACTTGGCGTTCTCGCTGGCGAAGATGGACCCCGAGGCGTCGTACTCGCCCGGGATGTCGAACTTGGTGTACCCCTCGGCCGCCGCATAGCTCGGCACGTCCGTGCCGCCGGTGGCTTGCAGTGACGGCCCGCCGGCCTCGAGCACGAGCACCGACACGTTTTCGTCGCGAGAGAGGAACTCGGCAGCCATGAGTCCGCCCGGGCCGCTGCCAACGACCACAACGTCGTACGTCTCGAGCGCGCGCGCGGCTTGCAGCGCCAGAGCCGCTGTCAAGGCCAAGCGTTGAAGCATTGCGGCTCACTTGGAAGACGTCACGAGTCCTGGATGATGAAAGGCGAAGTGAGCGTCATGGGGCTCCCTCGGTCGAGGGTGCAAATCATCCGGTGGCGAGCAAAGATCGCTCCGACGGGAAGCGACACTTGGCCAGCAGCATACAGGAGTCCTGTCAGCGAGTGGCGAGCGGCTGCCATCGTCACGGGGCGGCTGGTCGGTGCAGAGGCGATGGGAATCCCATTGAGACCGTCAATGGATCGGCGGCGGCCATTCGTGGCCCCTGATTTGTGCCAGTGGGACGCGATTCGCAGGAGCATAGTGGAGGAATACCAATTAACGATAGGTTTACGTTCTGTTCTGATATATTACACTAGACTTAGCGCGATTCTTACCGTGAATTGTGACTGAAGCAGCGGAGATTTGACGTGGTACCACCGAGTTTTGAACAGATCCAGACGACGCTTCCTAGACATGGGTTCATTCACTTGCGATCTCGAATGTCTGATGTGTTTGGTCGGAACCCGGCCATTGGCGGCCGTGTGACGCCTCTGCTCGCCGCAAGCGGGCCTTTTACGACATGATCCAAGATGATGTGCTCCCAGTCTGGTGGCCACCTCCCCCCGCCTCATGGGCCGCGCGGTCGCAGGCAGCAACCGCAGTCAGAGCAAGGGGTTGCTATTTCGAGAGCTCTTGCGCGGCGGCGTCGAAGTAAAAATGGCCGGCAGTCCTCATCGACAGTTGCAGCGGAGAGAACGCAACGTGTCGCAGCGGACGCAGACTCGTGTGTGTGAAAAGAGACCGTCTTCGCGCGGAGACCATCGCTGTGGGGCCTAGGGACTTGGTGGTCGCGCCATGACAAAGGTGCACAGCCAAGTCCCGAGTCCTCCGCGCAAGTTGAACGGCCCGACCATCCTCATCACGCCGCGATCGCTGTCGATTCCCCAGCCAGTGCGGCCACCGGAGACTTGCCTACGAACACCACCATCCCCTGAACTGCTCCATCCGCTGCCATCTCCACGTGTTCGCATCTCCCCCAGGCTGCTGCTTCTGCTGGCATGGGCATGCATCGCGTTCGGGCCGTGGCTGCTGCAGATGAAGAGCTACGTGCAGCTGATGTCGCCCCACAAGGTGCCACAGGACCTGGTCGTGCAGTTAGACGAGCCGAAGCTCATCCAAGACATCGAAGCACACTGCCCCGTCGTGGAGCTCAAGATCGCCGGCGCGTTCTGGAATGTCAACCCCACGCACTACTTTCCGTCACGTTGGTCGGAGGGCGGGTTCATCTGCGCGTTCGTCGTCCAGCAGTACAACGTCTTCGGGCATTACCACTTGCATAATGGCTCGGACGCAGACTCCCCTCGTCTAAGGAGGCATTCCTCCGGTCAGAGCTGCGGCGATGAAGGCTTTGCCGTCGACTACTACTTCTACCACGGCAGTGTCGGGTTCTACTCGTACTACGAAGAAGGCGAAGGCATTTACTGCCCTGAGGATCGAACAGGCTACGTGACTGTCGGCAAGCTTGGGACGGCAGATATCAACGGGCAGGCTCTCGCCAAAGACCGTGGGGGTACCAAGGGAGAGCACCGCCAGTCCAACTACTACGAGATCGTCGAAGCAATATGGATCCTGTTTCGCGCGCTCGTCGTACGGCGCAGCTTGGCCGCGTGCCAGCGCTTTGGGCGTCAGTGCGAAGCCCTTGGCGAGACGCTGAGCCTGACGAACGCGTTCGTGTTCGCGCAGGAAAGCGCTCGGCTAACGGCGCACCACGCGAACAACTTGCAGCGCGCATTGATGCTGTACTTCCTGGTCGAGAGCCTGATGGCGGATCTCTTCTTTCTGATTGCCAAGGACGAGCTCTTCGCCAAGCTGCAGTACGTCTCGCTCGGCTACAACCTCGCTGGGTTCATCTCCGTCGCGTTTGAGGTTATCGAGTCGAGGAAGTTGATCGCACCACAAGCAATGCGCGTGACAAAGCGGCTGCTGTTCAATTTGGAGACGGCGTTGATGGGCGAGTGCGTGTGCGCGGCGATCGTTCACCACTATCTGACTGCGCTGAACCGGTCGGACTTCAAGCGGTCCGTCCGTGCGGCCGAAGCTGTCTCGTTCTACGTCTGGGGCCTCGTCGGTCACTTGTCGATCGTGATTGGGCTCCTGTCCGCCATCTTCACGACCCGCATCATCTTTTCGCTCACCATGGTCCGGTTAAAACACGGATCACTGCGCCTATTCACCGAGCCCTGCAGTGTCGACACGTTTCTCGGCGTGAAGCAAAAGACGGTCACCCTCTCTGGCTACGTGTGGCACCACGGACGGCTCCTGTACAGCGTGCGAGCTCTGAAGTCGTTCGGACTCATGCGCGCAGTGGACTGGGAACACGCCGAGTTCCTTGTGCACTACCGAGTCGACTGGTTTTCGCTGTCCAAGCGAAGAAGCTTCGAAGTCGTTGGCAAGTTGCGTGGTGCAGCCCTCAAGCGCTGCAGTGAGGAGGAAGGCGTGCACATCGAAGCGGCTGCTGGGATCGTGACCATGTGTGAGTACGCGATAGGCGCAGCTGCTGGCCCGTGAGGTGGGTGAGGTGAAAGTCGATGCTAACAATCGAGCAAAAGCTACTAGCAAGGTGATGTAAGCTGAGAGGTACCTCGATCACGTGATGCTCTTATGTTCAATATGACACGAGTGACACCATGCAGCTTGGCTATCGAATTTGATTATTGCATTGCGGCAGTCAGTGCTTCGTGTCAGTCGTGTCGATCCGAAATGTCAGCCGGAGTTGGAATTCCCTGGGCTTCGGCAGCCCCAAATAGTTCGCGCTGCTGAGCAATGGAGGGCTGTTGAACGGGCAGCTGGCGGTTATGTCGCGTGCCACAATAGGCATTCATGTGTCGGGGTTCGTTGAACCTCTGAAGTCAGTTGCAAGCCATCACAATCGCTGACTTTTGACTTTGTTTCGAGCACCTCGCGTAACGAATGGCATCGTCCTCTCCAAGCGGTTGGGATCGAGTCCGCTTATGAAGCGGGAGACACCGAGTCAGTCAGTGCTCATAGGTGTATATTTCGGGCACGGCGACTCCATCGGTCGCGTTTGTGCCAAGCCAAGCCGACTTCAGAGATCAAACAGCACGTGAACATCCACACGACCACTCTGCTTGGTGCTCGGTTGCGGAGAAGACGAACACCACGTCTGGAAGCCCACGATGTCGAAGAAGCACAGCAAGGTTTACATCGCCGACGGCCAGGACGATCGTGTCGCCAGCATCAATCATGGGCATCACAAAGACCCCACAGCTGTCGAGTCCTCGCCAGCGAAGAAGCAGCGGTTGTCGTTGTCGCACCGACGATCGTCGGCTGGCGCTGTCGTGTTTGTGCCGCCTCCCTCTCCGCTGCTAGCGGGTCACGGCAAGCGACTGCTGCTGCTTATCTGGATGGTTACGGTCTTCAGTCCGTGGATCCTCCAGCTGCGCAGCTACGTGCAGCTGATGCTGCCGCACAAGATATCACAAGACCTAACGCCTCAAAGCGCTGCAGTCGCGGCCACCAAAGACACGCAGAATCTAACGGAGATCTGCCCGGTGGCCGGCTTGCAGATCGCTGGGGCGTGGTGGAACGCGTACCCGACGCACTACTACACGACGCACGACGATAGCCACGGGTTCGTTGGGCGTATTTGCCACTTTGTGATCCCGCAGTACAACATCCACGGTGCTTACCACATCGACCGCGTCAGTGAAGCGTCTGCATCGTCGCTCAAGGCCCTCTCGGCGTCGTGCGGCTCGAGTGAGCACCAGTTCGCGATCGACTACTATTTCTACCACGGCAGCATCGGCTATTACTCCTTTTACGAAGAAGGCGAGGGTGTGTTCTGTGCGGATGATGGCACCGCATACGTGATCGTGGCCAAGCTCGGCTCCCACGACGTCAACGGCAAGTTTCTTGCCGAAGACGTGCCTGCGGCGGGTGGCAGTGAGTACCGACAGTCGTACTACTACGGCATCTTTGGCGTCTGGTGGATCGGCTACCGCGCGCTTGTCCTGCGGCGCAGCTTCATCACATGCTCCCGATTCTCCCGGCGTTGCGACGAGATGCGTGAGCCGATCGCCATGCGCCACGCGGTGGTGTTTGTGCAGGAGAGCGCGCGGCTGTCGGCCCACGGAGCTCGCAACTACCACCGTGTGGCGCTGCTCTACTTGCTCGTAGAGGGTCTCATGGGCGATCTGTTCTTGCTCATCGCCAAGGACGGGCCGCTCGCCAAGGTGCAGTACATATCGCTCGGCTACAACCTGTCGAGCGTGCTCTCGATCCTGTTCGAGATGGTCGAGTCGACGCACTGGCTCGGGCGGTTCGCACAGATCGTGAAGCGCCTGCTGTTCAACTACGAGACGGCCATGGTGGGCGAACTGCTGTGCGCTGCGCTCATGCAGGTGTTCCTGACGGCGCTCAACCGGTCCGACCTGCGGGACTCGTACACGGCGGCCGAGGCCGTGAGCTACTACATCTGGAGCCTCGTCGGACACGGCGTCATTGTGCTGGGACTCGCCAGCTTCATCCTGACGGTGCGGACGCTCGGTGCGCTCGCGTTCATGCGGGGCAAGTTCGGCTCCGTCCGGCTGATCGCAAGCTCCTGCTGCGTCGACACGGCGGTGGGGGTGCGCGTCAAGCAGATCCAGCTCACCGGCTACGTCCGCTCGTCTGCGACCGGCGGGCTGTACTACTCGCCCGAGACGCTCAAGTCGATTGGGCTGCTCAAGCTCGAGGCGGATGAGGAGGACGGTGGCGGCGAGTTCCTCGTGCTACACCGGCTGCACTGGGTGACTACCCCGCACGACGACCTGCTCACCATCGCCAAGCTTTCGGGAAGTCACGCGGAGTACTGCGCCGACGACCACCGCGGCCGGCGCGGCGTACTGAGCGTCTGCGAGCGGTCGCTGGGAGGTGTCGACCACGATGAGAACCACGAGAACAGCACACTGGATGTGGAGGTTGGCCAGGACGTGGTGCTCTCAGTGGAGGAGGAGCAAGAGGACACGGCGCGCCTTCTGGCCTGGGGTAGGTGGTCATCAAGCGGTTGACCACGTTGAAGAAGCAAATAAATGAATTCGGTATATCACTGTGATTATATATGTTTCTGGCAAATTCATAATACATATTAGACATTCAATACATTAGACCTTAAAACTTGTTTGATGACATTCGACTGAAATCTGAGCATCTTTCAAAATTACCCCAATGTTCGGCCCAATGATTCATATAGTCGCAAGGATATTCCCTCCTAATTTATCACTGATATTTTGGGCAAAACTCAGAGCAACTGGGATTGACTCAGCGAGGGTGGGAGGATATAGGTACTTTCCAATGATACATCAAAATTCGAAGTGTCTCGGCGCAATCCAATTCTACCGGGCAAAATTGTAACTACGGAATGAATGCCTAAAACGAGGGGCCAGCTGGACAGGAAGATTGCGCAGCCAGCACAGCCACAAATCCTCTTGCGCGCGCAACGCGCTTTCGCGCCAATTCTGCATCGTGGGCTCGTCCGATCGCTCTACTCGCGCGCGGCGCGCCCGACTCGGCCCGCCGAGCCCTCGTTTCCCGCTTGGTCGATCGCGATCTCGGACGTTTTGGCGCGAAGCTGCTGGACCCACCCATTTGACCGACTCCCGCCCAATTGTACGCCCTCATACTCATCTTTAACCTCACCGCTACCCTCCTAACCAGTCCATCTTGCAATCCGCCACGTCAAGCAGGATGCCCCCTGCCGCGAGCAAGAAGAAGCGGTCGAGCGCGGCGTTGACCGAGGAAGCCGCCGAGCGCGGCCTTGCCCAACTGGTCGAGCTCGACACCGCGCGCCAAGCCAAGCGCGCGCGGTGCTCGCCACCCCACCGCAACAGTGACAATGATGATGAGACGTCCCTCTCCGCCGTCTACGATCAATTCTTTGCCATTGGCAACGACACCATTATGCGGCTGACCAACTTTTCGCACGGCGAGGTCACCAGACTCTGGCGCCGCATGGAGAGCTTCGTCGCGCTCAATTGGAACGTTGGGCGCGGAAAGAAGTGTTCGTACGGTGGCAAGGATGTGTTGTTCATGCTGCCACGTCACTGAAGCATTGCGGCAAATGGGACATAGTCGCCAGCGTGTTCAAGATCAGCCCGCCCACGTTCCAGAAGATGATCTTGAAGTTTGCCTTGGTGGTCGAGCCGTTCCTGTATGAGCAGTTCGTGGCTGGTGTGAAGGATGAGTGCCTCGTGCAGTCGGGCAAGACGTTTAGACACCACCCCGCGGCCCGGTACGCCACAGACGTCACCTTTCAGCAGTCCAACGTGCCGTACGGCTTGTGCGAGGGGAGGAGCATCTACTTCAGCGGAAAGCACAAGTTGCATGGCTACAAAGCGGAGGTGTCAGTGCTGCCAACGGGGCAGGCGATTGACTGCACGCGCCACTTTCCAGGGCGCGAGTCGGACATTGAGATCTTCCGTCACAACGAGGCGTTCCACGTGCAGAGCCTCGCGAAATCTGACAGCGAGAAGGCGATGGAGGACACCGGCGCGATGGCGGATCGCTACCCGGACGAGTGGGCCGTGCTCGTTGATAAAGGATACCAAGGCCTCTGCAGCCACTTCCGCGCCATCTCTCCCAACAAGCAGCAGCGTGGGGAGAACCTGTCGATCCGCCAGATGCACGAGAACGACGACATTGCGCACGATCGGGTCATTGTGGAGAACTATTTTGGGCGCCTGTGCTTACTTTGGGCTGTCTGCTCCGACAAATACTGGTGGGCGGAGGAGAAGTACGACATGTTCTTCCGACTGTGCGTCGCGCTCACAAACGTGCATGCCCGCCTCAATCCTTTGCGCGCGGAGGACGGCGAGGCGTACGGGAAGTATCTGGCGCGCCTCACGCTGATTGGAGAGGAGATGCAGACCAAGAGGGCGGACGGCCAGCGCCGCTACCGCGAGCGCCGATAGCAACGCCTGCGCACAATGTTCCGAGCCCGCCGCGAGTCAAGCGACCACGCATCCTTTGAGGCGAGCGACTCGGACAACCTGGAGGAGACTTGTCTCTAGCGGAGATTTGTTTGTGATGTCGTTCAGCCGCACTCTTTGAGCCATTTCGTGTGCACTTGTTTGCATGGAGATTGCTGTGTCTTTTCCTAATTCACAATGCAATTCATAATATCGATTTTCTCGTTTGCTTTTCGTGTCTCCACGACTTGTTCCTGAGTGGTACCCTTCAACGGTGCAAAAATACCGAAATGCCGATTGTCTTCGCCGTCGGTCATAAACTAGGTTTGGGCTCTATTGTGTGGCGCCTGCACTCCCAGATCATGAGGTTTTCAAATATATGCTGTATTATCAAATACGACGAATTGGTAAATAATTTTTCGATAGGCAGCCCATCCAATTTTGTAATATTGGATTTGAGTACCAATTCCAACTCGGAAAATTGAATTTTTAATTGATATTGAAATTTAAACATGAAATATAACACCTTATACATTTTCATCACTCTGAATGTAGAGCGCTCCACACCGTACAAAATAGAGCGCTCTACATATTGATGTGGGATCACCGCTCGCCGCTCAATTTGCAGACGCCATCTCCTCGCCGCCGGCCTCGCCACGATGGCGTCCGTCCCTATCGTCCCTAGCGTTCCGAGGACCAGCAGCGACGCACAGGAGCCGCAGCATGAGCCGCAGCATGAGCACCAGCACGCGCCGATCCACGCCATGTTCCCCGAGCTGCTGGATCGCCCCCGGCCTCCCAGAGACGCAGGACTCGTGCAGGCGGCGCGCAAGGTCGTCGACTCCACGGGCACGGGCTTCGTGTACGGCACGCTGTTCGGGTCCGTGCTGGCCGCCATCGAGGGCGTGCGCGAGTCGCCCAAACAGCAGCGGATGCGCGGCGTGCTGCACCACGCGCGCGTCATGGTGCCCGAGACGGCGGGCAAGATCGCCACGGTCACGTGCGTGTTCCGCGTCGCGTCGCTCGGGCTGGAGCGCGCGCGCGGCCAGCGGGACATGTACAACACGCTGCTGGCCGCGCCGATCGCCGGCGGACTGCTCAAGGCCCGGAGCGGACCCAAGGCCGCGCTGCACAGCGCCGCCATGTTCGGCAGCTTCGCCGCCGTCGTGCTGCTCTTCAGCAAGGCCGAGGCCGCCGTCGTGCACCACAAGGCGTCGCCGGAGGAGGTGCTCGAGGAGATCGCGTTCGCGGAGGAGATGGACGATTGGGACGGGTGACAAGAAACCAAACACGCGTGCTGGGATTAGGATGGTACGCTGTCCATTTACGATGCTCTCGAGTTTGACCTGACACTCTAGCTGGAACCAGGGCGTTGCCGTTACCTGGAGCGGCGAGATCGCTTCTAGGCAAGGATGGGGACACTGATGGGTCCCGCTACACCACGGAGGACGTGACGCCGTCCTTCGCGACCGTGCTGCCCTTGCCAGACTTGAGCCAGCACGTCCCGCCGTTGTGATTGCTCCACGAGAACGCCCCGCACCCGCTCGTCTTCATGCAGATGGAGCAGCAGCCGTACGCGTCAGAGCTCCGCGCGTTGGTGATATCGTTGCCGACGTAGTCGACGCCGCTTTCGAGCACACAGCTCGGCG
>JAADYF010000343.1:0-24513 GCA_023338175.1 Phytopythium delawarense
ATCCTCAACCTGGCCGCGAACGGGAGGCGCGCGCGAGAACCAAGCGCGACTTCTACGCCTCCGACGCGGAGAAGAGGCTCGCCAGCGCGCTGCATGCCTCCACGTGAAGAAGAGCTCCGGACGACCGTCTTCGCTTTGCCACCAAGTGTCTTCGCGTGAGTTTGCTTCTACTTTTACCGGACTACAGCGGGCGTCTCGAACGCGGGCGATAGCAATGTCGTGAAAAGTCTGTATCTATTCTATAGGTATAGGCTTTCTGTAGTGCATTAATCTCTCGGGCCGACGTATAAATAGCGACTCGCTATCGGTTTCGCCTCGCGGCGTCACCGCCTCGCGGTATTTCAGGCGCTGGCGCTGGCATGCCGAGCGGCCAGCGAGCTCACGACGCCCCATAGACGCTCTCGGTGTCCACACGAGCCGCCGAGCCGATGCCGTCGCTGCGGAACCTGAGCCGCCGCAGCCGGCGACGGTCGTCCACGGCCGCGACGGCGTCCGAGGCGCTGCCGAGCGTCTTCCGCACGCGGCCGCGCTCGGGCTCGTCCGAGCTGCTGCAGCTGGGCGAGATCCGCAGCGCGTTCGACCCCAACTCGCGCGGCATCCAGCGCTGGCACCAGCTGCGGCTGCTCATGATCCTCTACGAGGCGTTAGCCATCCCGTTCCTGTGCGTCTTCACCGCGCGCGTCGACCCCGCCACCATGCGCAGCTACCTCTCGGGCGTCTACCTGTGCGAGGCGCTCTTCTGCGTCGACGTGTACGTGCAGCTCAACATGGGCTACTACGAGGACGGCGATATGCTGCGCGACTCGCGCAAGTCGCGGCTCAAGTACCTGCGCTCGCCGGCCTTCGCGCTCGACGTGCTGGCGCTCGTGCCGCTCTCGCTACTGGCAGGCAACGCCGCGTCCGTGTCGCTCGCCGAGCGCGACTTGACCAAGCTGCTGCGCGTGTGGCGCCTGCCGGAGCTCATCTCGAACCTCGACAACCTCTACGCGCGGCACTTCGCGCTGCTCAAGCTCGCCAAGGTGCTCGGGCTCACGCTCGTGCTCTCCCACTTGGTCGCCTGTGGTCGCTTCCTCTTTGGCACGGACGCGCACCACGCCGACCCGTGGGTGCAGCAGGTGCACGGCGAGGACGCGCACGAGCGGTCTGTGCAGACCGAGTACCTGGCCGCCGTCTTCTGGGCCTTCGGGCTGCTCACGGGGCTGTTCGAGGGCGAGCTGCCGCAGACCAGCGCGGCCTTCGCCTTCACGATCCTCGTGGCCTTCTGCGGCTTCTCGCTCTTCACGTACCTGTGCGCCACCTTCTTCCTGCTGTCCAAGTGCGAGAGCGGCGCCTCCGAGACGGCCGAGGCGCGCGTCAACCAGCTCAAGCACCTGCTGGCCTTCCACCGCGTGCCCGACGAGCTCAAGGAGCGCGCCGTCGAGTACCTCAAGCGTTACCACACGCAGGCCGAGGCCAACGACCGGCAGGCCGCCAAGCTCCTGTGCCCGTCCATCGCGAGCGACATCCAGATCGAGCTGCTGCGAGACGCCGTGGCGCGCATCCCGGTCTTCGCCGGCTGCGACCTGCGCTTCGTCAACGCTGTCACGAGCCTGCTCGAGCTCGTCTCCTTCCCCGCGCACCACACGCTCTTCCGCGCGGGCGACCGGGGCGACGCCATGTACGTCGTGCACTCGGGCGTGCTGCACACGGTCGTGGACGGCGTCAAGGTGCGCGAGCTGCGCAAGGGCAGCTACTTCGGCGAGGTGGCCGTCTTCGCGCGCCTGCCGCGCTCTGCCGCCATGGTCACCACTACCTACTGCACGCTCTACCGCCTCTCGCAGTTCCACGTCGACAAGCTGCTCGACGGGTACCCGCGTTACGCCAGGCAGATCGCCTCCACCGTGCGTACCATCATCGGCGCGCGCACGGACAACGAGCAGAGTGGCGGAGACAGACGTGCGGAGGGCGACAACGACGGTCGGTCGGCGTCCTCTACCGCATCGGGGGCGGCGCGGGGGCGAGCGCGTCTCGTACTGTCGTTCCCGCAGCTCGTGAGGCTCAAGCAGGTCGTCAAGGCGCTCGCCAAGTCCAAGGCGGTCGCCAAGAAGGCTGGTGCGACGGTCGAGCCGTTGGCAGTGCCGTCAGCCATGGTGCCGATCGTGGCGAGCGAGAAGAGCGTTGGACGCGGACACACTTCGCCACCGGTGGCAACAGTCTCCACAGCAACAATACCATCGATTCCAGAGGTTGCTGGAGGGCCAAGACTTCCCAGCTTTGCACTGAAGCTCTCAGTCGACGCTCAAACCGACGGTGCACACGCTGACGTCTCGCCAGCGACTCCGATTGCTGTCAGGAGTACGACGGCTCGGTCGGTGACAGACGGCCCACTTGTCGAGCCTTTGACGCCTTCTCCACGGCGCCTGGAGAGCAAGCACTCGTCTCGGTTCGACATTCAGCTTCAGAGCATCATGAGAGACTCGTCGACGTCTGGCAGCTCCAAGGGACCGAAACTGCGGGCGTTCATGAGCGACAGCCGAGAGGCGGAGAGGCGAAGCACGTCGCTCGTGGCCAAGCTGCAGGCGCACCGCCTCTCGCTCAAGGTTTACCCGTCGACGCCGCATGCTCCGTCGCCCAAGTTCCAATCCCAGCAGCAGTTGATCGACCAGAAGGAGGTGGAGGCGGTTCGACGGCCGTCGTTGCTGCTCCAGGGCTTGAACGCGCTCCAGTTCGTCCGCACGAGTTTCTTCGGCGGACGAGATCGCGTCGCCCCCACCGGCGGCCCCGACGCCATCCGCGGCTTCTACGACAATGCCCAGGGCTCTGGCGCTCTGTCCCCGCCGCGTCCTCGCTGGTGGTCGCGGCTGCTGCTCAAGAAGTGCATCGACGTCAACACGCGGGCTCGAGTAGCGTGGGTGGTGACGATGCAACTCGTGTGCTGTTATGATTGGGTGCTCGTGCCACTCGAGCTGTCGTTCAAGCTCTCCGACACGCCGACCGCCTGGGCCATCGACGCGCTCAACGCCATCGCCGACACACTCCTGTGGGCGGACATGTATACCAGTCTCAACCTGTCCTTCTTCGTCAACGCCGAGAAGATCTCGGACACGACGCGCAGCGCTGAGAGATACCTGCACAGCTGGCCGTTCGCACTCGACCTGCTGACGTCGTGGCCGTACTGGATATTCGTTCCTCGCCGGTTCGTCGCCTCCAGCGGTGGGGTGTTGCGCCTGCCGAGACTGCTGCGGGTGTGGCACACGCGCGGGTACATCGCCGAGGCGGACGAGTTCCTGCACTTCAACAGCAAGCAGCGACTGCTGCTGTTTGGGATGCTGCTCGTCATGCTCTACCACATCGTCGCGTGCATCTTCTTCAGCATCACGTACATCGAGGGCTTCAGCCTGGCCGAGAGCGCGTGGATCCCGTCGCACGACGTGGAGCTGCACAGCGTCAACGCGAGCCACTACGCCGACTACGCAGGCAACCTGATCGCGGTGGACAGCACCGAGTTCGTGACGCTGCGCGCGACCCAGTACTTCCGCGCGCTGTACTACGCGGCCAACGTGCTGGCCGCGCTTGGGCGGACGATTGAGCCGGCGAGCGATGTGCAGTTCGTGGCGGCGCTCGGCTTCATGCTGAGCGGCTTCGTCATCACGGCGATCGTCGTCGACGAGGTCATGAAGCGCTTCACGGCGTCCGCGTTCGAGCAGAAGGAGTTCTTCGAGGTGCGCACGCGCATCCAACTCTTCCTCAAGCGCCAGGACGCGCCGCTCGCCATCCACCAGCGAGTCAACTCGTTCCTCGACTTTTGGTGGTCGGCGCACCGCGGCGCCATCGTCGACGAAATCCTGCAGGAGCTGCCCGAATCCATCAAGCGCGACATCGTCCGGAGCATCTGCGCGCCGGCGCTCGAGACGCTCGGGCTCATGTTCGAGCTGACCAGCGACACTGAGAACGAGATCAACACTGACGCCCAGTCGATGCAACAACAACCCAGTAGTGATGTCCACAATGCCACCAGGTCCGTTGTTGCTGTCGAAGACTCCTCAGATCCAGCTGATGCCTCGCCGCCATCGCCGCGAAGTCAAATCGAGACTATCGTGCTCGACAACGCCAAGTTCGTGCTGTACGGCCAGCACGAGGTCATCTACCGACCAGGGGACTACGCGGCAGGACTTTTCTTCCTACTCGAAGGCTCCGTGTCGATGATGGTGGATGGCGAAGGCCCTCGGAGGGTCCCAATCGGTGGCTTCTTCGGCTCGGCTGCACTTCAGAGGCTTGGGGTGAATGCTGGGATCTCTGCCGTGGGCACTAACGGTCAGACCCGTGAGGCTGCGTCCATCAGCTACACGGAACTCGTGACAGCGGTGAGCGGCTGCATCGTGGTCTACCTGTCGCGTGAGCACTTGTACGGCATGACGCGATGCCTCCCGTCGCTGCCTGCCATGCTCTGGCAGCTGGAGCGACAACTCCGACACGTCACAGTCACACGCACCACGGAACTGAAGCTCATCCGACCTGGCATGCTGCGGGTTGCGTCGTCGCACCCTCCTCCCCTGCGCCGCATGCACCGAGAGACGTCCTTGCTCAACTCGCTCGTTCAGCTGTCGCACAAGTACGCAACGTGGAACAACGCCATGACGTTCGACCCTGACGCGGCGGCGGTGCGCGGGTGGGACACGCTCGTGTTCGCGCTCTCGGGGGTGCAGTGCGCGCGCGTGATGGTCAACATCTGCCTTGGCGTCTCCTCTCCCAGCGGCGGCTTTCACAGCACGGACAACGAAACGCTGGTGCTGGAGCTCGTGTTCCTCATCGACATGTACGTGCAGTCCCGTCTGGGGTTCTACCAGTTCGGCAACAAGATCATGGACCGCGACGCCATCCGTCGCCAGTACTTCTTGTCCGCGGTCTTCGTGGTCGACGTCGTGGCGCTGCTGCCGCTGTTTGCCATCAACGCAATGCTTCCAAGCCGATTGGAGGTGCTCAATCTGAACAAGATGCTGCGCGCGCTCAAGTTCCCGCGGCAGCTGCACTCGCTGTCGACGCGGTTCGTGACGTTCATGGTGCAGATCCGGCTGCTCAAGCTCGCATTCTACACGTTCTTCGCCACGCACATTCTCGGCTGCATCTGGTTCGACTTCGCCGCCAACAACTCGGGTCTCCACACAGTGATCAGCAGCGCTGCATCGGGAGGCGATGGCCTCTTAACCGCCGCTAGTAGTGCTCACAAAACCTACACCGACGCGCTGCTGAGCTTCGGGGACAACGAATGGCTGCCTCCGGCGCGGCTGGAACATGAGTCACGGCTGCAGCAGTACTTGTCGTCACTGTTCTGGGCGTTCGGGCTCATGTCGGCGTCCAGCACGGGCGAGCTGCCCAAGACTGTGTCGCAGTCCATCTTCAGCGTGGCTACCATGACGACGGGCTTCTTCTTGCTCGCGTACGTGATCGGCAACTTCTCGGACATCATCGAGCTGCAGGAGTCGGACAACAAGCACTTCGTGGCGCAAGTGAGCTCGCTGCGGAAACTGCTGCACCACTTCAAGCTGCCCGCGGGCGTGGAGGACAAGTTCAAGAAGTACTTTTTGTTCAAACGCTTTCACTCCATCACGCAGGAGCACGTGCTGGAGCGCGTACTGCCGCCGTCGCTGGTCGTGGACATCCGCCTGTTCCAGCTGCAGCCTATGATCGTCAAGGTGGCCTTCCTTGTGGGCATGGAGGAGTCGGTCACGCGCATGCTCGTGTCGCTATTCACGCAGGTACTGTTCGTCAAGGACGAGTACATCTGCCGCTTCGGAGAGGAGGGCCGCGAGATGTTCTTCATCTTCACGGGCGTGCTCGACATCTACATCCCGGTGCAGACGGAGGTCGGCCTGTGCGTCGCGGCAGGTGACCAACCCAATGATGAAGCCCTCCGGAAGGTGAACGCGATCACGGCTGGGAGCTACTTCGGCGAGGCCGCGCTCTTCACCAACGCGCCTCGCAACGCGTACGTCAAGGCCAGCACGTCGTGCATCTTGTACCAGCTTTCTCGCCAGTCACTCGAGCTCGTGTTCGAGCGCTTCCCCGACTGGAAGCAGAAGGTGCTGCGCATCGTTAGGATCCAGCAGCAGCAGCAACAGCTCACGCGCCTCGCACAGGAGGCGCAGGCGAGCCCAAGCGTTCAGAGCAGCGCCGGAAAGCAGCGGGGCCTGCGGCGGACAGTGTCGCGAATGGAAATGCTCAACACTCGTGCCGAAGGTATCGAAGAGCTTCTGCTGAGCAACAGGCGAACGTCTACCACCCATGCGCATTCGTGGGCCATCGTTGCTCAGCAGCGTGCGCGGATGGCGACAGTCGGGAAGAAGCTGTTAGCACCGCACCTATCGCGGCTGCGCAGGCTCAAGACGCTGCTGCTGCGAGGCACGGACATCCAAAGCAAGTACTACCGCGGCTGGCTGTGGCTAGTGACGGCCTGCGCCATGTTCATGGCGTTCGTGCTGCCCTACCGCATCGCCTACGACTCGCTGGACCGTGACACGTTCGTACCGGGGCTCGCTCGGGTTCTCGAGGGCGTCAGCGAGATCGTCTTCTGGTGGGATGTCTGGTTCCACTTCCACGTGCGAGAGAGCCACGAGGCCATGGAATTGTACGAGCAGGACCACCTGCAGGGATACAAGCGCGAGCGGCTACTGGTGGACATCGCTGCCGCCTTCCCGCTCGACCACTTCCTCTCGAGCTTCGTGGCGGCTGCCGTGGGGTCCGACACGACAAGCATTCGTCGATGGCTGCGCCTCAACCGGTGCCTCAAGATGGTCAACTTCGTCTACTACCGCAACGAAGTCACGCGGCGCAGCGTCGCGTACGAGGCCAACCGTGTCGTCACGCTCTGGGTGCAGTACCTGCTGGTCATCTTCTGGGCGTCGTGCGCCTACTTCGCCGTGTCGATGCACGAAGGATTCGGAGACGAGTGGCAGGCCTGGCGGCCGCCGTACGTCCTCGACCTGTCCGACGACCCACCGCCCGAGCTGCTGCTACTGCGGCTTCTCCGCGGCTTCTTCTACGCGACCACGGCGTTCGTGAAGAAGGGCAGGACGTTCGTGCCCACGGCTGAGCTCGACACGTCGTTCAGCATCGTCGTCAGCTTCGTGGGCCAGATCGTCATGGCCATCATGATCAGCGAGATCGCCAATGTCTTCCTCCTGTACATCGACAACGAGGTGCAGTTCCGCAAGAACCACATCACCGTCGAGCACTTCCTCGCGCGCGCCAAGGTCAGCGGGCCGCTCAACCTGCGTGCGCACGCCTTCCTGGCGTCCTGGTGGTCGTCCCACGCCGGTATCGACTACCAAGTCATCTTCAATGAGCTGCCGCAGTCGGTGCGTACCGAAGGCATCGCCTTCATCGTTGCCAAGCCGCTCTCCAAATTCACGGAGCGTATCTTCCGCCCTCTGCTACCTCGGTACGCGGACGCATCGGTCGTCACCGCCGACGCGGTCGAAAGCAGCGTCCCTCGACTGGCCCAGGTGATCGCGCAGAGGCTCCGGTTCGTGGGGTACCCGCGCGACGAGAACGTGATCGTGGAAGGCAGCGTGTGTCGAGCCATGTACTTCGTCGTCAAAGGCTACTTGGTGTCCAAGAGTGTGTCCAACCCGGCACTCTACCACGGCGGGAGATTCCGCAGCGGGGACTTCTTTGGAGACACCGGGTTGCTCGGGCACTCCATCAGCCTCTTCACCATCACTGCGGTCCGGGCGTGCGACTTGTTTGTGCTAGACGCTCAGCAACTGGAGGAGGTTGTTCGAGGGCACCCATTCTTCGCGCTCGCTCTCCAAGTCGCGACGATCGTCGTAAGACGGAAGAAGATGGTGGAGGAGCTCTTCTGCGACGAAGACTACGCTGTCAGCGCGCACGCCATGCGCGTTGAGAATATCACCAGTCATAGCGATCCGCACGAACACTCGCTAGCCGGTGGAGTTAGCGATCAACAGCCAGTCCAACACCACCAGCCTTTGCATTCACAACCAGGAGAGCGGCTATCGAGCGAAGAACAAGCAGCTGTCGATAAACTGAGGAAGTTGGTCGGCGCGCAGTCGTCGGAGCTCACATGGCGGGCAGCCTTCCGCCAGTTCACGGAGTTGATCCAAGCCCGAGGGTCGATGGATACGGACGACCAGCCACGCGAGAGCACGATGAGCAAGACCGATGCGGGGAGGCAGCAGCCGCCGGACGGCCCAACGATCGCAGGATTGAGTCGCATCGTCCACCTAATGTAGCATTATAGAACGTGCAACTCAACTGAATGCTATCGGTGTGTGCTCGACCTGCCCTGAAGCCTATCTGCGTGAGGCGGTCAGCCTTGTTCTGGACAAGATACTTGCATCAACAGGCTGTCATAATGATGGAGAAGGCTGCACCGCTGATGCTCAGCGCTCGGATGCCCCTGACACCGCAGGTACGCCCAAAACTCCGACAATCCTGGAGGCGACTGCTTCGTTCGGTTCATCATCGTTGGCCGCGCGCTCCGAGGCGTGTTTGACTCGGCTCAAGCAGCCCGAAATCTGGTTCGATCCTCAAGTGGCTCGCGATCAGTCCTCCATTTCCATCAGGCGCTCGAGCCGCATCAGGATTTTGGTCAGGTTGTTGATCTTGGCTTCAAGGCGCTGCTCTGTCAGCTCGACTCGCTCTTCGATCGACTGCTGCATGTCAAGCAGCCGGAGCAGGAGCTGCTCCTCGTCGATCTTGAAGCTGTGCGAGGAGAGTGAGGACATGCTCAAGTCCTGCTCAAATGCCCTCTTTGATTGCATGCGTGGCATGACCGGTGGTTTTGGCGTAGCAGAGCCTGCTTCTCCCCAGCCGCTCGGCACGGAAGGCACTGCCCCTGGTCGAGAGCTTGTATCGCCTTGAGTGTTTGCGAGTTGCCGGACTATTGACTTCATCGTAGCGACTTGCTTGATGCTCGGGAAAGCGGGTCGCGTTGAACTGGGCGGCGACGAGGGTGTCGCGGCCTTTGACAAGGCCGAGGAGCTGGTGCGCTGCACCAGCCCGACGTCCGAGACGCCCATCTGGCCCATCATGGCGCGGTTCTGCAGCACCTCAAGGTCGTGGCGGAAACGCGCGAGCTCCTCGTCCTCGAGCATGCCGCTGTTGTCTGTGTCGTAGACGTTGATGACATCGTCAATGTCGAGGTGGATGTTCTCCGTAACGGCGTGAAAGCGCTCCAGGATGGCCTGGATCTCGTCGCGACAGAGCATACGCTTGCCCTTGAGGTAGTCGACGTTGGTCTTCATGGTCTCGTGGATGACCGACTTCATGACCTTCTGAAAGTTGGTGCCGATCACCGTGATCGGCAGCGCCAGCACGATCATGCCGGTCAGCACTGTTGCGCACCCGATGATCTTGCCCAACACGGTCACGGGCGTCATGTCGCCGTACCCGACAGTCGACATGGTCACGATGCTCCACCAGAAAGATGAAGTGATGCTGCGGTACGGATTGGGGTCGACGCAGATGCACTGGTTGCGCGAGCCGGCGGCGATCGCCGCTGCCGCCGCTGGCGTCCCCGCGACTGCCGCGCCAGTGATAACCCCAGTGTCTTTGTCGATGAAGCCGCTGCAGTCACCGATCCAGCCGCCGCTGCGGCATCCGTCCGGCGTGAGCTCGGCGAAGTAGACGGCGCTCGAGAAGATGATCATGCCGATGGCCATGAGAAAGACGAGCATCGACAGCGGCTTGACGCTCGTGGCGATGGCCTGCACGAACACCTGGATGGCCGACGAGTACCGCGACATCTTGAGCACGCGCGCGACGCGGGTGAGGCGTACGATGCGCACGGCACCGAGAGAGCCCGCGTTCTTGACGGCAAGGATGGTCTCGAGGTAGTACGGCATGATGGCGGCGATGTCGATCCAGTTGGCCAGGGCTGTGAGGGAGCGAGAGCAGAGTAAGGATGTTAGCGATTCGAACTCGAGTAGAGATGTCGGGACAGCGTTTCGGCTACTCACAGTGGAAGAACGCGAGCTTGTTTGGACAAAAGAGTATGCGCACGCCCAGCTCAACGGTGAAGACGATCGCGCACAAGGTCTCGATGTACCCGAGCTCGGTCTCGAAGGCGTCCAGCGCGGGCTCCGTGTCAGCAATAAAGGTCGCCGTTGACAACACGATGAAGGCGAACACGGTCACGGACACGTAGTACGCTCCCGGCGACGAGTTCGGGTCGTCCACGAGCAGCCAAACGATCTGGCGGAAGCCTCTCGGCTCGTTCGAGTCGTACGTGCTTTCGCTTTGGGACACGAACTCGGATCTCCGCCTCGATTCATCGCGCTCCAGCGCTGGCGGGGCCTGGGAGAGCGCGGCGGCTGGTCCCACCAGCGTCGGCTTCCGGTTGTCAGTGCCTGATGTATCGTCTTCAGGCGTCGGAGCGACTGCGACCGAGCTGTGGCGAGTGGAGCGCAAGCTGCGGTTGCTCTTCGTGTTACTGGGGGTGAGTTTGCTGCTCGAGCGATGGGACGTTATGTTGGCCTGCACACGGGCCATGTTGGAGTTGTGCAGCACCGACCGCCGCTTGGCCTCTCTCTCGATGACCTTGGATAGCTTGAGCGCCGTGTCCGTCAGCTCCAGCGGGGCACCGGATACCGACATGGCGGCTGGAGCGGCGAGGCTCCGGTCAACGCCCGTTCGTAGATGGATAGCAATGCCTTCTGTCCGAAATGCCGCGGGGCGAGGAGATCGAGGCCGTCGCTAATGGCCTGATGCCACACCGCCGCTCGATGGTGAGAACAGCCCGGGCGGCGACAATGCTTTTGCCCTGCCAATGAGCGCGACCAGACAGGACTAAATATACTCGCTCGCTCGCGCCAACGCCGTGCACTTGGACAGAAACAGCCAACGTGTCACGCTCGCCGACTGCTTCCTCGAGTGCACTCGCCTTGATCCACCCCGCGGGCCCTGTTATCCAGTGCATTGAGCATTTGATGCATCCAAAGGGGACGACGGATTCTATTCCTGTGCCGCGAGCAGCAGATTACAGCATACCACGCCAGGTCACTCAGCTTCATTGGCATCCTGCACCACTTCGGCGGCGGAAGCTTCCTCACGGTCGAGCTGGTCACTGCTCTTGGTGGCATTTGCAGCGGCCAGCCGCGCGAGCCTGGCAGCCTCTCGCTTAGCGGCGCGGTCGGTGATCTTAGCCTCCTCCTCCTTCTCCATCTTCCACTGGTCGTAGGGCTTGCTGACGTAGCCGAAGGGCAGCAGCTCGAGCGTGCGCAGCCACTTGGCGTACGTGCGCGTGGCCTCCTCATGCTTGATGATGTGGTCGAAGATGAAATCGCGCTTGAACTGCTCCACCCTGTGCGCGACCTCCGGGTCGTCCAGCGTTAGCGGCGGGTGCGACGCCTGGATCGCGTCCTGCACACGGTTATTGTACACCTCGAAGTGCGCCTGCGCGAGGTACAGCCCGACGCTCGGCGCCTTGGGCAGGTCCATCTTGTCCATCCGCATGGCGCGCTCGACCGCGGACGCGTCCGTCACGCCGGCGACGATCTCCACCGCCGTGCCGATCATCTTGCGGATGTGGTGCAGCAGGAAGCTCTGTCCGACCACGCGCAGGCGGATCCACTCCATGTTGTTCTGCACGAACGGCCGGTCGGCCGCGAACGAGATGATGAACCGCAGGCACTGCGGGTTGGACGGTTCCAGCTTGGACGTGAAGTTGTGAAAGTTGTGCGTTCCCTCGTACAGCTTAAGCACCTCGTTGATGCGCTCGTACGCGTCGTCGCTGAGACGGAACTGGCGGTGAGCCTCCAGCGTCGAGGCGTCGATCACCAGGTTGCTGTCGTAGCCTTCCTCCGACTCGTAGTTCCCGGCCGACCACTCCGACGGCTCGACGCCGGCCTTGGCGGCAGCCGGCCCGCGCTTGCCGAAGATGAACGTGGGCGCCAGGTACTCGTACGTGCGCTGGTCGCACGTGTTCTTGGCGTTGAAGTTCTTGGTGACCGTGACCATGTGGATGACGCGAATGTCGGCGGGCAGCGCGGCGTTCACCCGGTCCACGAACCCGTCCACGTCGTCGCCGACGTGCAGCTTGGCTGTCAGCAGCTGTCCGGCCGCGTGCACGCCCTTGTCCGTCCGCGCGGCGCGGCTCCAGCCGATCTGCGGTGTCAAGCGCGGTTAGCGCGGCCTTGAGACTCTCTTTTTGAGAGCACAGGCGCGGCCAAGGGCGAGACCCACCTTCTGCAGGAAGCCGTAGTTGCTCTCGGCGATGCCGCCGGCCTCGAAAAGCGCGCGCTCGAGCTCGGCCTCGATGGTCTTGACGCCCTCATTCCTGCGCGTCCGAGCGTCAGTCGTCAGGCTCCGACATGCTACAGCGAAGTGTTGCGTGGGTAGTGCAGTGCAGGCAAGCCTCACATCTGCATGCCCGAGTAGTTCTTGCCGCAGAAGGCGAGCCAGATGCCGTAGCGGCGCTTGGGGAACGGCGAGGCCGCCACGGGCGCCGGCGGCTGCTGCAGACACGCGCGCGCCGCCGCGTACGAGCCCGGGTGGATGGTCTCCGGGAAGCCCTCGCGGCGGTCCGTGCGGGCGGGCGCGTCCTCCTGCCGCTGGTCGCCGCGCGCCTGCTTGTTCTTGCGGCGCACGGCCCAGTGCGTCGCCTTGCGCTTGCCCGCCATCAGAGAGAGAGAGACGCGTACAGAGAGACTCTTCTTCAGGTCGGGAGGTGTGCCGGCGGATTTACCAGCGCGATAATGGCGCGAAGAGTGGCGGTGGTTGGCGCCAATCTACCCGCTCGTGGCAGCATTCAAGCGCGGGGTACCCTGTCTTGTCGACAGTAATTTGCGGTGGCGCACACAATGCATGGTCGTACCGTGGTTACCCCGAACAGAGCGCGCCTCCATGTCCGCCCCCCACCCATGATGGACGTCGATTCCCCGAAACGCGGCAGGCGACTGACGCCGCTGGTCCTGCTGCTCCGGCGCCCTCCTCCTCCCTGCCCGCCCTCCCCCCGGCTCCAGACGCTCTCAAGATGGTCCTGCAGGTCCGGACGCTCGCGCGCGCACTGGCGGCGTCGCGAGGGATGAAGGGGACGCGGCCGACGGCTCTGGCGGCGCGCGCCTTCTCGGTGGCGACGCCGTCGGACGCGCCCGTGGACCCCAAGGATATCCTGCGGCCGCGGCTGCCGGCGTCGCTCAAGTCGCAGCTGCCGCTGGACCAGGAGCTGCCAGGGTGAGTGTGTGCGCGGGCGATTGGCCCCCCCCTTGCGTCGGGCTTGGAGATCGAGAGACTGACTGAGAGGCTGATGGACGGACGGACCGGGCAGGCTGCCGACGCTCAAGCCGGCAAGCCAGCTGGCGGCGCCGCAGACGCAGATCTCGGTGCTGCCGTCGGGCCTGCGCGTCATCTCGCAGGAGACGTACGGTCAGGCCGCGACCATCGGCGTGTTCATCGACGCCGGCAGCCGCGTCGAGGACGGTGCGTCGCCCCCGTGAACTCTGGCGCCGCCGCGGGCCGCTTGACACTGACGGACTCGGCGCTGTCGATGGCCGCAGACTCGAACGTGGGCGTGAGCCACCTGCTGGAGCATCTGGGCTTCAAGCGCACGCAGTCGCGGTCGCACGCGCAGCTGGTGCGCGAGATGGAGGACATCGGCGCGCTGCCCACGGCCTCGAGCGGCCGCGAGCAGATCATCTACACGGTGGACCTGCTGCGCGACAACGTGGCGCGCGGGCTCGAGCTGCTGGCTGACGCTGTGCTGCGCGCCAACCCGTCGGAGGACGAGATCGAGGCCATCAAGACCGTCATGCGCATCCAGACGCAGGAGCTGCTGGACAACCCGCCGGCGCTGCTGCAGGAGTTCATCCACGCCGCCGCCTACGGCCGCGACTCGCCGCTCGGCCGCCCGCTGCAGTGCCCTCTCGACAAGATCGACGCGCTGTCGGTCGACACGGTGCGCGCCTTCCGCGCGCAGCACTTCGTCGCCGACAAGATGGTGCTCGCCGGCTCAGGCGTCGACCACGACGTGCTCGTCGAGCTGGCCGCCACGCTCTTCGCCGACGTGCCCAAGGCCGCGGCCGGTGCCTCCGACGCGCCCGCGCCGCCGGTCGTCTACACGGGCGGCATCGAGACGATCGCCGACCCGCAGGCCGAGCTGTCGTACGCGGCGCTGGCGTTCCCCATGGCCGGCGGCTGGCACCACGACGACCTGGTGCCCGTGTGCGTGCTGCACACGCTGCTGGGCGGCGGCGACAGCTTCTCGGCCGGCGGGCCCGGCAAGGGCATGTACTCGCGCCTGTACACGAGCGTGCTGAACCGCTTCTACTGGGTCGAGTCGGCCTTCGCCTTCTCGTCCATCCACGCGGACGCCGGGCTCGTGGGCATCTACGGCGCGTGCCTGCCGTCGCACACGAGCAACCTGGTCGCGCTGCTGTGCAACCAGCTGCTGAGCGTGGCCACGCGGCCTGTCGAGCCCGTGGAGCTGGCGCGCGCCAAGAACCAGCTCAAGTCGTCCGTGCTCATGAACCTCGAGTCGCGCATGATCCTGTACGAGGACATCGGGCGCCAGCTTCTCACGTACGGGCTGCGCGAGAGCCCCGAGGTCGTGTGCACCAAGATCGACGCCGTCACGGCCGAGGACCTGCAGCGCGTCATGAGCGAGGCCATGGCGCACAAGCCCAGCCTCGTCTACTCAGGTGACCTGGCGCAGTTCCCGCAGTATGAGCAGGTCGTCGCCGGGCTTGAGGAGGGCCTGCGCAACTAACTGATGGACGACGGAGTGGTCGAGGGACTGACGCAGAGCGGTAGGCGAGTAGATGGCGAGGACCGGACATCGCGTCGGGGCAAGAACAGAATCAAGGAAAATCTCATGCACGCCGTCGCTCGGATCGGTTGAGTCTAGAAGTAGTTGGGCTGCTGCTGCAGCTCCGCCGCCGACAGCGCTCGCTCCCGGCGCCCGGCCGGCTGCTGCTGCTCTGGTGATGGCGACGGCGACGGCGGCTCGCCCGCGTCCGCGGCTGGCGCGCCGAGCAGCAGGCGCTGGCGCTTGGCGGCTGCCTCAGCGCACAGCAGCCTGAAGCCGCGCAGGTAGCCGCGGCACTGGTCGGCGCTGTCTGCCTGCAGGTCGAGCGTGCGGCACGGGTTGAGCATCACGAGCGAGAGGCACGTCGTCGCTGCCGGGCTTGCCGCGGCCGATGCCGCCTCGGTCCCCACCGCCTGCCGCAGGAACACGTCGGTAGTCGCGCCGGCCACGACGCCCACCAGGTCGCTCGTGTCGACCCGGGCGTCCGGCCGCGGGTGCTGCAGCGACAGGTTGGCGGCGGGCGCGCGCCACGAGAGCCACCGACACGCCGGGTCCGCGTAGACGACGCGCGCGTGGGGGACGCCCCGGGCCCCGTACTTGGTCAGCGTGACGCCCCGCGCGAGATGCTGCTTGAACTGGGCCAAGAACTCAGCGTCGCGCGCCTTGGCCTCGAGGCTGGCGCGCTCCTCGGCCCGCAGCTGCTCCAGCGTGCGCCGCAGCCCGTCGTTCTCGACCTCCCTCAGCCGCGCGGCCTCCTCCAGAGCCCCGAGCTGCGACGCGTGCGCGGACAGCGCGGCCTGCTCTCGCTCCGTGGCCTCGCGCAGCTCGTCCTGCACCGCCGACAGCATCCGCGTGGTCGTCGTGCTGGCGAACTCGAGCCCCGCCACTTGCTCGCGCAGTCGCTGGCACTCGGCCCGCTGCTTGCCCAGCTCCTCCGCGTCCTCCGCGCTGACCGCCAGGGTCGGGCTCGAGTTGCGCCGCTGCCAGCTCTCCCGACGCGCTGCGGCCTTCCCACTGGGCCGCCTGCTGCCGCCGTCGGCTCCGCCCGCGTCGCTCGTGCTGCGCCGCCGCTCGAAGCGCAGCACGCGGCTCAGCTCGCTGGCCGAGTCGTCCTCGTCGTCGGCTCCGTCGTCCTCGTCGGCGTCGCTGAGGTCGTCGATGTCATCGTCACCGGCCCGAGACCTCGCGTCGCTTGCCTCACGCTGGGCCTCGATCAGGCGCTCGTGCAGCTCCTCGGCGTGTCTGGCGGCGTCGCGGTGCTCGTCCTGCAGCTCCTGCCAGCGCCGCGTGACCGCCGCCTTCTCGTGCTGCAGCTCCTCCATCTGCTGCTGGAGCGCCTGGGCCTCCGCCCGAGCCGCCTCGGCGTCCTGCCGCTCCCGCTCGAGCGCCAGGCGGTGCGACTTGCTCGCGAGCCGCTGCTGGCTCAGCAGGACGCGGTTGACCGCCACCATGTCGTCGCGCGCCTTGGTGATCTGCTCCAGGGCCTCGCGAGCCTCGCGAGCCTCCCGCTCCTGCTGCTGCTCCTGCTCCTGCCGCCGCCGCTCCTGCTGCTGCTGTTCCTCGGCCATCCGCGCGCGCGCCGCCTCGAGCTGCTGCTTCATGTCCTCGTTTTCGTGCTCCAGGTCATTCACGAGCACACCGGCGGCGCTCGAGTCGGCCTCAGGCGCCAGCCCGCCGTGGAGAGCCAGGAAGCTGCTGCTGTTGCGTCGGCGTAAGGCCACCGCCGCCGCGGACGAGCTGGTGGACGAGCTGGGAAGCGCTGCTGGCGTTAGTGACGCGCTGCTGCTGCCCCTCAGGTCGATCACAGCAACCGAGTGTCGGGGGGAACCGCCCAAGTCGCGGACGGCGATGGTGCTCATGCGGCGGCGACCCCCTACGCTCGGCGGGCTCGATGGGCGGGGGAACGCGGCGTCCTTCTTGGCCTTGAGGGCGAAGCTCTTGGCTGCCACGCGCTTCTCGCGTGAGTCGCCGGCGCGCCGGGCGTGCGCGAACGAGAGCGAGAACTCGGGCTTGGCCTCGCGCATCCTACGCGACAGCATGGAGTGAGAGCGGCGCCACGAGGGGCGAGCGAGCGGCGGACGTACCGCTGGAGGACCTGCAGGTACGGCACCCCGCGCACGTCGCGGCCGTTGACCCTGCTCACGAGCGCCGCGCCGGCCGTCAGCAGCCGAGAGACGTCGCCCGTGGCGCGGCACCACGCGTTGTGCTCCGCCGCCTGGCTGTCGGGCAGCACGTCGCTCACGACGCACTCGAGCGCGGACGCGTCGGCCGGCGGCGCCTGGCGGAAGCCGAGCCCGACGGGCGACCGGCCGTGGAAGTCGACCGTGAACTCGTCCGCTATGCTGCTGCTGCCGCGGCGCGCCGGCCCGCCCTGGCCCGTGGGGCTCCACGCGTCTCTGGGTCGCTCGGCCGAGGCGTCCGCGCCGCCCCACTGGCAGAACTTGAGCACGAGCACCATGCTGGCGGCGGTCGCTGCGGTCCAAGCTGTCCGCTCTTGGTCTGTCTGCCGTCTGGAGGCGCTCGGGGCGGTGTATTTGCGTCGGCGGCCGGAATTAGCCCGCGCGGAAGCCTGCACAACCACCGACGGGACTGGAGACCGACTGGTGCGAGAGGCTGCGGAGCGTCCAAAACTGTGAGAATTACGCGCTCGAGCGCTCGCTCGGCCCCTCCTAGTGCTACAATCCGTTGGCTACACCGCCCGCCCGGCCGCCTGCTTGAGCCGCGCGCAGCCGGGCACGCCGCAGCCGACCGCCGCGCAGCCCGGCGCGTGCGCGCGCACGATGCCGGCCCAGAGCTGGCAGGCGCCGCAGCGCGCGCCGTCGTGGCTGGG
Organism: Phytopythium delawarense; assembly: GCA_023338175.1. Taxonomy (NCBI): domain Eukaryota; phylum Oomycota; class Peronosporomycetes; order Pythiales; family Pythiaceae; genus Phytopythium; species Phytopythium delawarense. Next base: position 17,574 of record JAADYF010000343.1, read on the forward strand.
CTTGGCGACCGCCGCCGCCTGGTGCGCCTGCACCTTGGCCACGAAGTTGCGCGTCGAGACGCACAGCGGGTTGGCGCAGCCGGCCGCGCCGCAGCCTGCCACGTGTTGCAGCCCGCGCAGCATGGACTGCATCTGGGCCGAGGCGGGCGAGGCCGTGGCGGTGGCGGCCGCGCTCGTCACGGCCGCTGGCGTCGGCGCCGGCGCAGCCGTCGAGTCCGACACGTCGCCCACGGACGTGGGGCTGGCGGGCGGCTCGCGGCGCGCGCGCTTGGGGCCCGGCAGCACGAACTTGAGCGTCGAAGACGGCGGGAGCGGCGGCGGCGGCGCGATGCGGACCACCAGCGCGGCGGCGTCGTGCGCGGTGGCGTCGTGCGCGGTGGCGTCCAGCGGCCGCTTGCGACTGCGCGCGGGCTGCTGTGCGGGCGGGAGAGCAGGCGGCGGCGGCGGTTCAAGCGGGAGGAAGCGCAGCGCGCTGGACGAGGCTGGCGGCGCGGGCTGAGCGCTGGCGCCGTGCGGGTCGCTGACGACCCCGGGACGCGGCTGGCTCTGCGGTCGCGGCCGCGGCAAGACGAGCGTGAGTCCGAGACGTGCGGGGCGAGCGCATGCAGACGAGCAACAGGCGGGGGCACGCACCATCTCCGCTCCATCGGCCGCGAGGCGTCGTCGCCGCGCCAGCTTCCTTTCTTCCTTGGCGCGGGGTGGACGGCGGCGGGCGGGAAGCGCGCCGGCGTCGCGCCAACGGTATACTGGAGTGAAGTCAGCATGACTGCAGCACTTGCTCGTGCTTGCGTTTAGGCTTGTTTTGTATGCACGGAGCTTTTGACCAACACTTTCGAATGAATGAAGGCTCAAACGTTCCGCGAACGTCCTGCGAACGTGCGTTGCGGTGAGATGGCTTGACTCGGCTATTTCCGAAACTTGCGAGCTTTGCAACCACGCCTTCATCGTCGGCGGCCAACAGTCCGAGACGGAATGGCGCTGACGCATTATCAGGTGCTGGGCGTCGCGCCTTCGTGCAGCGCGGCCGAGCTGCGGCGCGCGTACCACCGGGAGGCGCGGCGGCTGCACCCGGACAAGAGCGCGGGGCCCGCGGACGAGCTCTTCCTGCGCGCGCAGGCGGCCTACGAGTCGCTGCGTGACGGCGAGCGTCGCGCCGCGTACGACAAGACGCTGGCCGTCGCTGCTGCGCGGCAGGCGCGGCAGGAGGACGGCGTGGTCGTGTCGGACGAGGTGGCCGTGGGCGACATGCAGCGGGAGGTGCTCGAGGAGCAGGACGGCGAGGCGCTCGTGGTGTTCTCGCACCCGTGCCGCTGCGGCGACGCGTTCGAGGTGGCTGAGGACGAGCTGGCCGACGGCGTCCGCGTCGTACCCTGCGCCGGCTGCTCACAGCACATTCGGGTGCTGTACACACCCTCGTCGTAGCGAGCCACTGCGGATAGAAGAATACAATGCGCCGCTTGGTTTATTCGTGCTGCGTTAAGAAGAGCGAGGCGGCGGAGGCGCCGTCGAGGTGGGCTGGCTGGCGTCCTCGGTGCGAGACCGGACTTAGAACTCCTTGCCGCGCGGCGGGCCGTGCAGCGGGTACCTCGCGGGCGTCTGGATGGCGTGGAGCACGCTCAGGCCGACGTACGCGAGGAACACGAAGAAGAGCCCGAAGATGAGCCCCGTCAGCAGCTCCGGCGTCATGTTGACGTAGTGCGAGAAGCAGAACGCCTTGCCGACCGCGTTGTAGCCGAGGAAGTAGCCCGCGTCGCACACGACCGCGGCGGTGGCGACCGACGCCTGCGCCGCCAGCTTGCGGCGCTGCCGGTACTGCACCTCGACCGACTCGGCGTCGTTTCCGACGAGCGCAAAGTCCGTCTGGCCCGGAATGACCTTAGTCAGCATCGCCACCGACTCCCGGATGACTTCGTCGGCCTTGGGCAGACTGTCGGCCACGATCTCAACCACGACAACGTCCGTCTTGGCGTCCGAGAGCAGATCGTGCCAGCTGCCGCCCGCCGAGATGAACGCCTGCGTAGCAAAGCGGGACGGATGGGTGAGTGAGTCATGCCGGCCATCTTGATGCGGAGCGAGCACTCGCGACCCACCTCGAGCTCCGTGTGCGGGATCGACGGCACCGCCGGGCTCACGAGCTCGTCGCGCAGCGGACGCGAGCGCGTCGTGTGCGGGACGATGACCGAGGACGCCGCCTGCTGCACCGCCTCCTGGACGAACGACGTGGCGCCGGGCGCCGCCAGCTGGCCCAGCTCGTCCGAGCCGAGCGACGGCAGCAGAAACACGCACAGCAGCTCGGCCTCCTCGAACGCCACGCGCTGCTCGCCGAGGATTCCCTGCAGATACCACACGACGCACGGCCGTCCGTCAGGTCCGCGTCCATGGCAGGGGCGACTCGGCCGCTTCAAGGTGGACGCACCCACGGGTCCGAGTTGCTCTCGCGCTTGGCCACGCGCGCCAGTGCCTCGGTGATGTCGCGCTGGTCCATCGGCGCGCCCGAGTACGCGTTCTTGCCGTGGAAGATCCTGCGCGGGGGAGCGAGAGCGAGCGCGTTAGGCCCTCCGACCGACCGACGGGGAGGGAAAGATCCCTCGCGGACTCACTGGCGCTCGGGCGACCACAGCAGTAGCGGCGAGTTGCGGAAGAGCGTGGCGGCCGACGCCTCGGCGAGCGCCAGGCCGCCCAGCGCGGCGGTCAGCAGGCCGGCGAGCTTCATCGTGTCGTCTGTCGAGCGGCGGTCGAGTGGCGCGGGCTTCTCCAGCACCGCTTGGGCCAACTTGCTCCTGGGTTTCGCCCGTCGGTTCTGGATTTGGGGCAGCAAGGAGGCGCGCGGCGGGAATCCGTTACTCGCGGCCTGACTGGGACTTGAGCCGCGTCGGACCAGGCGTGAAACCTGTTAGCCTCTATATTTTTAACCGTGAATGATTGGTTGAATTCCTATACTCGACATTCATTGGCTGAATAACGGAGGGTAGGTTTGATTATCGCCCTGACTGCAGCCTGCAGCTCGAGTCAGAGCAGAGCGTATCGAAAGATGGAGGGTCTCGAGGAAATCCCCCCCGCGCCAATACAAAACGCCACACAACAACCAACCCAAGCCGGAGCAAGGAAGGACGCGACTCGTGGCGCCCGCCCTCCGCATGTACGTCGCTGGCGCCGCCCCTTGGCGCGCCGACCGCCGGCGCTGACTCTCTGGACCGGCCGCCTGCTGTGTGCGTGCGGCAGACCAGCATCCCCCGCCGCCCTCGCCTCGCCTCCCCGCCTCCGCCCGCAGCAAGCCAGCCAGGATGTCGTCGATCCTCGCGTCCCTCGACATGAGTCTGGACGACCTGATCGCCCAGAAGAAGAAGCGCCCGAGCAACCCAGACGCGCGCCCAGCCAAGAAGGGCGGCCGCGGCGACGCCGGAGCCGCCGGCCCGGTGCGCGGCCGCCGCAATCGCCAGCGCAACGAGCCCTACGCCCGCGCCGTAAGTTGCCGCTGAGGTTTCCCTCCCTTCCCGCTCTGCTCGTGCATTCCCCGCTCGGTACCGGCCGACTCCTCGCCCGGCTCGGCGCGCGGACCAAGAGAGAAGGAGCGCGCTCCAGGGCTCGCCCGCTCTCTCGGAGGACGTTGTCTTCACGCGGCCTTCCTCCCGTATGGCGCGAGCGATCGATGGGCCTCGACGGGAGCCGTGCCGGTCTACGTACACTGTGAATAACGCTCTCGTTGCTGCGTTCTCGAAAGAAAAACGACGACGACGGCATGGACGTTGATGACGACGACGTGGCCCCCGCCAAGGCGGCCGGCAAGAAGCGCTCGGTCGTCGTTAAGACCCAGGCCAAGGCCAAGGGCGGCAAGAACGGTGCGTCGGAGCTCTCTCTCTTTCTCTATGGACCTTGCGACTCGGAACCGACGGCTGACGGTGGACTACAGGCTCGTCGATCCTGTCCCGCCTCGGGTCGAGCACTGCCAAGAGCGCCCCGAGCCAGGGCACCAAGATCCTCGTCAAGAACCTCAAGTACGACATCCTGGAGGACGACGTGCGCGAGCTGTTCGGCACGGTTGGCAAGGTGAGCAAGGCCGAGATCGTGTACGACCGCTCGGGGCGTTCCAAGGGCATCGCGCGCGTTTGGTTCGACCGCCGCGCCGACGCTGAGAAGGCCATCAAGCAGTACGACGGTACGTGGGTCGTCTTGCAGCTGGCATTGCCGACCGCGCGCCTCCAGCTCACACATCATGCGACGCGACTCGCTGTGGATGCAGGCCGCACGCTAGACGGCCAGCCGATGCAGATCACGCTCGACGCCGAGTTGAACGTTCGCCAGGGCCTCTTCGGCACTGCCCTGCGGGACGACAAGGACGTCAAGTTCAAAGTCTCGTTCGGGTACGTGGCTCATGGAGAACCCGCGCGTGGTGGCGGTGTCGTTGCAGTTGCTGATCCATGCGGGGTCGTGTACGCGTTGATACTGCGATCCTTCAGCAGCGACGGCAAGGAGTCCAAGGGCCAGGGCCGCAACGGTGGCGGTGGCCGTAATCCCCGTCGTCCTGCCGGCGGTCGCGGGTAAGGCGATAGAGAGTCGATCGGGAGTGTGCGCGCTGATCCTAACGCTGTCCGGCACTGTGTCTTTCGTTTTGCGCGAGCAGCGGTGGCCGCCAGGGCCGCGGCGCGGACAAGTCGGTGTCGGTGGAGGACCTGGACAACGAGATGGACACGTACATGAAGGACTCGTGAGCCGCTGCGCCGACCGCGGCCGGCGGCGCGAGGCTAGACTCGGCTCTCGGCGCTCCGCCTTGCGCAGCCACGCTTCGTATTAGCTCTTGATTTTGGTGGTCACTCAATCCGACAAGCCGGCCTTCCCTCGGTCTCACTTCAGCTCCATGGTCTCGATTCCAGTTCGCTACAACTCGTTGGGCATACGTGACTTGCCGAACGCTGGTGAATCGCTGTAGCTGGAGGAGTGTGGGCAGCGCTGTGCCGATTTATTGCATACTGGTGTTCGGCCCTGATAACAGTGGCGCCGTGGTGGTGCGCAGTGGTGTCGCTGTGTCGGGGTCGTCAGAGACTGGCTCGCTTGCGTTTGTCTCCAGGCTCTGGAGTCCAGAGGCAGCACCGATCCGGTCGATCGATAGCCGGCGGTTCGCGACAGCTCGGTGCTGTTGTCGTCGGGATCGCACGGCATTGCGAGCCTGGGTTCTAGCGGACAATCCACGCCGCGAGCAGTATTGGTGGCGCTACTGGCTGCATCTTGCTGTCTGGCGGAACCGCTACCGCTGTGGGGCTAACATGGCAGTGCTGCGCTCTGTCAATTGGTCACTCGATGCGTTTGGCCCCCAGCCAGTGGAGCAACGAGACGCTCCTCTGGCTTGTTGACGCTGCGAAGATACTGCAGGCGACGTCAATGGCACCACAGCAACCTGCCAAAGCTTCACACGAGATGCGGCGCTGACGCGTCAGCCTCGCCAACGTCCATGGTCGACTTGGAGATGCCAGGAGCGCTCTTCAACGAGCCTTCATACAAACGCCCATAGTAAATGCGCACTGGTAGTTTTGACCCTCAACTGGACGCGTGTCCCACGAAGAGTGTATCCTTCGAGTCAACGCGCCACTTACTCATCACTCGCCGATCGTCTGCAGCGACGCCGCCGCCGCCACGAATGCCCGGGTCTTGAGCGCGCATACCCACAAATTGGGCCTTCGTGACTGGCTGCCGCGACGATGGAACTGGCGGGGCTGACGGAGCGGGAGCTGCACGCGTGGCTGGTGCGCGGCGTGTTCGCGCTCGGCGCGGCCACGTTCGCGGTGACGAGCCTGGTGACGGCGCCGTACGGGCGGTACAACCGGCCCGGGTGGGGCCCGTCCGTCAACACGCGGCTCGGCTGGGTGCTCATGGAGTGTCCGTCGGTGCTCTGGTTCGCGCTCGTGTACTCGTGGGGCGACGAGCGCTGGGCGGCCACGCCCGTGCTCGGGGCGGCGCTCTGGCTGTGCCACTACGGCTACCGCGCGGGCGTCTACCCGTTCCTGATCCGCGCGAGCCGCGACAAGCCCATGCCACTGACCGTCGTGCTCGCGGGCGACGCGTACAACCTGGTCAACGCGTACGTGAACGCGCGGCACCTAAGCCAGTTCGGCGACTACCGCGGGGACGACCCGCTCGGCCGCCCGTCCTTCTACATCGGCGCGGCGCTCTTCCTCTTCGGGCTCGCGGTCAACGTGCAGTCGGACCAGATCCTGATCCGCCTGCGCGGGCCGGGCGAGACGGGCTACAAGATCCCGCGCGGGGGCATGTTCGAGCTCGTGACGGCGCCCAACTACCTGGGCGAGATCGTCGAGTGGGCGGGCTGGAGCCTCCTGACGCAGTCGCCCGCCGGCTGGTCCTTCGCCGTCTACTCGGCCACCAACCTCGTCCCGCGCGCGCTCGCCAACCACCGCTGGTACCTCGACAAGTTTAGAGACGCCTACCCGCGCCGGCGCCGCGCCATCGTCCCCTTCCTCTGGTGAGTTGTTCTCCTTCGTCGGTCGGCCCAGGGAATCCTGTAGCACAGGCTGTGCGTGTCATCATCAGTAACTCGAGACACAACCACAGTTATGTCGCGAATTCAATCCAAGGAAGTGTTGCCTCCCACGCCCGAGTTTCCACAATGGCCACGCTCTAGCAAGAGAGTTGTGGGGTCGAACTTGTCTCTGTATTGAGGAAACGGCACCTCGAGACGCTGCGAGGACCCGCGGGGTGTCAATGTCGTGATGTCAAGTAACTTGATGGTCGTCAGGAAGCAGGAAGTGGAGCAGACGATTCGACGGTATCTGCTGTGGGTCAACTACTGTATCCGACAGCCTATCGGTCGATCACCTCGATTGCAGGCACTGCGTATCGCGGTCAAGTCCAAGATGTGAGTTGAGGCAGCGTCCATTTTCATGGTTGCCTTACAGATGACTTACATTTGTGGCGAGTGCTTCCAGGCGTC
>JAADYF010000344.1:0-24485 GCA_023338175.1 Phytopythium delawarense
ACGCGTTCATGGACGCTGGTTTGTTACACCACGCGACGCACTCTCGTCGGTTCGAGAACTCTGGCGAGTTGTACTTCTTCGACAACGCGGCGGCGTTGTTTCGCAACTCGATCAGCTCTGGTGGCGAAGACTCAAGCCGTCTGTGTGGCGTCTCTGAGTGGCAAACCAAGCAACGAAAGTCAGCCGGGCCGTACCAGCTTCCAGACACAGGCATCCCAATTTTGGTGTCTAGCCGTGCGCCGAGCAGCCAGAGCTCCCAGAGCTCCTTCATAAACGGTTGCCCGAATTGCAATTGTCGGAAACTAGCGCGGCGATTGGAAGTTGGTCGGTCGACAGCTCGACCTCGTCGCGGCCTCGACTCGCTGCGGCCACACAAACGGTCGAAAGCACCGTTGACAGAGGTTATCGTCGAGAACGACATCGACATGGAGATCAACCAAGTGTTTGGCAGCCTCCAAGAAGAGGATGACCGGCGGCTGGCACGGTTTGCTGCGTGAAGCGTCCCTCCTGTTTGAAGTCTATTGAGTTTGTGTATTATACCGCTCGTACTATTGGGACAGCGTTCAATAAAGCATTACACTGATTGGGGCTGTGATGGCACTTTGCGGATTGAAATGGCGCAGAAGCGTGACTGGCGCGAGACCTCGCCGGGGCTCCGCGAGGGCCCGCGCAGCCGCCAATGGACACCGACAGAGCGAAGCACCGACAGCAGCAGTGGCGACTGTTTCCGCGTGCCGCGAGCGCAGGAGCTGGAGCGGGGCGAAGAGCGCGTGTTGCCGTCCCAGGTGCGCCAACTCGCGTCTGTCTCCATGGGGGTTGGGATCGCGTTTTCACTGCCGTTCGATGTTGCGCAGCCTCGGGAGGTGGCGCATTTCAGCAAGTTCGCGGAGGGGAGGGTGCTCTTCGACCGTTCCAACCTGGTGCGTCATTCACTGCGGTTGCGGTGGAAATGCTGCTCATGCTGACAGTGACGGCCGATGACAGCCTCGCTACAAGGAGCCAACGGTGCGTCGCTACCGCCCCAGTTCAGGTACTCCTGCCCTGTAGTGTCCAACAATGATGATTGACTGCTCTGAGTCGGAGTCAGGTCGGTATTGATCTGTTGGAGGGTTTCGACGAGTACGTGTCCAAGGATGAAGCCGATCCGACAAACCACCCGGCACCGCTGGCGCCGTTCCTGGCAGCGCTTCGGCACTTCAGAGTCGGCGAGTCGGCGGACACGCGTCCCCACTTCGTCACGTTCCGCAACAACCTGAAAAAGATCATGGGCGTACGTATGCGCTAACAGTCGATTCATGGTGTCAATCATGAGCTGGGTTGGGTGAGCATCTGAGCGGCTTTGTTCCTCGCGACAGACTCCATACAACACGTCAAGCGACTGGACGTTCTGCATGGAGAAGCGGGATGGGTGTGTGTACCTGGACGTGCGTCGGACCCAGCAGGAGATCGAGAGCAACAGTCAGCCGCACGAGAACCAGCGACGCGGCGCGTACGCAGGTCGCCGCTTCGAGATCTACGCCACGCATCCGCGCGAGGGTGCTTCGGCTCGCGACGGAGATGCTAAGCGTCAGGTTGATGAAGCACAGGAGTTCTGTAGCATTTCGTCGGTCACCCTTGGTGGCAAGCGGCTGGTTGTTGCCGCTGAGATCGACTGCTGCGAGGAGGCGAAAGCCAATGGCACGGCTGGCTACGTCGAGCTCAAGACGTTCCGCCTTCTGGAGCGCGAGAAGGACCGCTTCGTGTTTGAACGCTTCAAGCTCCTGGCGTTCTGGATCCAATCCTATCTCGTCGGCACGCCGAAAATCGTGTGCGGCTTTCGAGACGAGGACTTCACGGTGCGCAAGCTGCAGACGTTCAAGACGGCCGATCTGCCGGGCTTTGGCCGGAAATACTGGGTGAGCAATGGCGTTCGGTCCGATCGCATTACTCTCGCCTTCAAGGATCGACCGCTCACCCTCGTTTGTGAACATGTGCTGGCTGTACTTGGCTCAGTCGCCGACCGCGTGCCTGAACTTCACCAACATGCTGCTGGACTGGCTGCTCGAGAGAGCCGAGGAGGGTCAAGTGTATCGCGTCTCGTACGTCGCCCGCCGTCATGTCATCGAGATGGCCGTGGCAACCGGAGAGGCTTCTTTTCTGCCTGCTCAATGAAGCTGGCGTCGTGCCATGGAGCGCTTCCGCCTCGGTTGCTGCCATTGATGCCCTCGGTTGAGTTGTCATTTGCATGTCGACGAGTTGTCAGTCAAGGCTACAATAAATCGCCCGTCGACATAGAACGTCGAACAACAAACACCACAACCACACGTCCATCAATTCATAGAGGTCACAACCCCAGGGTTGTCGCTCATCGCATGGCCCTTCTACCGCCACTTACTGTTTATTACAGGTTTTTTGCGACGCCATGTTCGCACACGTGTGTCGTTAGTCGACGCTTTTTTAACTCTGATTCAGTACTATTTGCACTATCGACAATAATATACTGATTCTGCACCGGCGATTAACCGATCCGCGGTGCCGGATCTTTTCACGGATCGCGCGTCGCTTGGCGGCCACAGACATGGCAGCGGACGGCACGACGATCCCCTCGGCTGTGATCCGGTGAATGGACAAGTGGCGAGGCTTCGAGATCCAGACGCGGAGGGCGGTCGAGTGAGAGTTGCAAACGCCACTTGCGTTGCCGTCGTGCGTGCGGTCGTGAGCCGAAAGCCGCTGCAGAGAGCGGCTGGAGTCCAACTCGGACCCCCGGCTGGTCGTGTCCACGTGAGGGTCACAACGCCCTGACCAGCATCGAGCCGACAGATGATACCAACCAACGCCGCCGTCTAGCCGATCCCTCGCCCTTCGTCCCTCGCGGGTCCTCCACCAAAAGAGTGTGGGGCGCCTCATTCCGCCTCTTGCGCTCGACGAGAACGGCCTCTTTCGCTCCTCTGCACCGACACGATGAAGGTCTGGCGACTCACCGCTGCGTTTGCTGCCGTGGCGCTGCTCCAGCTCGGCACGGTGGCTGTCCGAGCCAGCGATGTCGATGACGATGAGCGTCCGGGCATCTGCGAGGACACGGAGGACTGCACGACCGAGAACTACAGCTGCATTGCGCTGCAGACGACGCGGTCCGATACCGAGACGGTGAAGCAGTGCCTGCCCAAGGAGACCGACACGGACGTTTGCTCGGGCCAGTACCCGGGTATGTGTCCGACGTTTTCGTCGTGGGAGACGCCGTACAACCAAATCAGCAGTCTTTGCACGTACAAGCCGGCCTCGGATTGCTCGAAGGACCCCACGGGGTCGAGCGTTGAAGGCGAGCTCATCTGCGTCAGCGGCGCCCAGGACCAGGACGGCGAGTCAATCGACGTCATCTACGGCTGCGTCGACTTTGATGTGTCCGCACAGGAAGTGCTGTTCGGTGAGACGGACGCGGACGACCTTGCCGACACGCTTGACACGGCCTCGGCGGTCGTTGATGGCTGTCTGAACACTGGGTCCAACAGCACCTCGAGTCTGCTGTGCAGTGGGCAAGGAACGTGCCTGCCGGACGCGACGGCGTCGCTCACCTACGCTTGCCGTTGCAACGAAGGCTACAACGGCACGTACTGCGACGGCATCGAGTCGAACAAGTGCCAGCTGCCTGGCCAATGCGCCACGGGTGTGTGCAACCTCACGACGAAGGAATGCGAGTGCGAGGCAGGCACTACCGGCAACCAGTGCTCGGAGTGCGACCCCTCTTCTTCTGCGGCATGCAACTCCCAGGGCACGTGCGGACTCAGCGGCACTTGCGAGTGCGACGACGGCTGGGAGGGTCTTCAGTGCACCAAGGAGATCACGTCGGACACTGAGTCGACCTCGAACACCGACGACGACAGCGCCTCGGTCGGTGAAGGCAGTAGCAGCAACGCGGCTCCGAAGATGAGCGCGAGCTTGGCGTCGGCCGCTGTCATTGCGGCGAGTGTTCTTGCCGCGGTGGTGTTTTAAATAGGCAATCTGCTGATGCGACTTCACGCCAATGTCACTCAAGTAACCTCGAACAAATAACTCGGCACCACAGATCTGCATTGTAATCACCACGAGTGGTGTTGGCTATTGTTGTTGCTGGAGTCGGCAACGCGGCACCATGTCGACACGCGTTTGTTGGCAGTCAGTTTCTGAGCGGTCTCATTCCGGCAGGTCACCGTGGTCAGCACCACGGCGATGACCTGCGATTGAATCAAGAACCGATGGGCGGTAGTGAAACCGCCTGCGTTGCCATGCGCATGCTGAGACTCTGACCGCTGAGTTGGTCGGTCAGAGGAAGTCTTTGTCAACGTGCTGCTGGGTCCTCGTTTTTCAGCCAGCGAGAAACAACCAGCATCAGCTCGGACGAACGGCGCGTAAGCGAATTGGCCCTCTCGTCTCCGCCGGACATCATGAGTTGAGCCGGTCGTTTCGAAACCTGTAATTTCACAGCCACGACGCATTGCTTCTGAAGATGGAAGTTTTGGCAAACCGTGATCATTGAGCAATTTGTGTTGGTTCGCAGCGAGGAAAGCATCCTGTTTGACCAGTGCCTCCACTGGATCTCGAAAACCAAGCCGTTGAAGTCTTGAAGACGGCGGTGTCGCGGTAACAAAATCGGTCATTGGCTTGTTAGAAGGCATCCGGAAGCCAACCGGAGTCGCTTTCTACATATCTCGGCGAGCAGTCCATGGCAACGTAACCCGGCCGGCCCCTTCTGTCGCTTCAAGCGGAACTGAGTGGCGCGTTGGCGACCTCCAGCGCCTAAAGTGCATCAACAGCAGCTCCACTCGAGTGCATTTCGCCTCTAGAGAAGTGACGCGTTCAAGAGGCGCTGTTGCCCTCAAACCGTCGACCTTGACGCGCTCGAGATGGTCGACCTCAGTCACTCGTCACTAGCACCACCACGCAGCGAGCCGTTGTGCCTTTCGTCCACTCTCCAGTCGGCCGACTTCAATGGGTGCCTTATTCTCGGAGCAGGCGAGGACAGGCGAAGACGTGCGGCTGGTTTCTCCTCAACGGACATGGGGCCGGTAGAGTTTCCAGGTTTCGATTTCTGGCTTTCGTATGAAGAATGCGAGCAGGTTTCAGCCTTGGAATTCACTCATTCCTTGCCACGCCGCGCTCTCCAATCGCTGGAAGAATAACAGGCGAAGGAAACGGTGGTGCGAGTCGCTTGGGTGGAGTGTCGGACTGGAGATAGAAGCGATGGAAGGCGTTTCGCTCTTTTGATGACAAAGCGAGGAGCGAGCCAGCCTTTGGGCTGCCGACGGAAGGACGGAAGGACGGAAGGACGGAAGGAACGAAGCGGTCCAGGCGCGAACGCCCCATGTTTCGTTTACCAACTTTTGCAGACCGATAGTGTCACAACTTCCAGGCCATTCGCGTTTGGGCGCTCGGTCCGTCGGTGCGCTTCCATCTCGACTCGTTCTCCGCGACTTAACACACCTCGTCATCTCGGTTGAGTGTGCTTCTCCGATTCACAACAAAAGTCCCCGCGTGGCACGCGCTGGTGGTTGCTGTCTCGAGGATGACCACACTGGCGACCGGAGACTCCACGACTCCAGATGCGGCGTCGGGCGACACGTCGGCCAGAGTGATCTGGGTCCAATACCTCGCCCTCGTCGGCTACTCGGTCATGAGCGGTCTCTGCCTGCTACTGCTCGTCTACTTGCGGCTCAACCGGCACGTGGCGTTCCGCGGAGACGAGCGAGCAGCGCGCAAGATCATCCTCCCGGCGTTCGAGCCGCTGCTGGTCGTGCTCGCGATCGAGACGGCGGGGTTTGCGATCTACACCGGCGTCGCGTTGTCTGTCAGGCGGTACACGACTCGCATTCCAGCTATCGACAGCGAGGTCTACTACGCGGGGCGGCAATTCGTCTTCGTGACCGTGATCGTCTTCATCCTGCAGAAGAGCGTGTCGGTGCCTGCGCTGCGCCGCACCATCCTGATCTCATTGCTGCTGGCGTCGTACACCATCCCGGTCGTGTGGGTGCTGACAGAACACTACTCTGCAACATCACACACAACCTACTGGGTCACGGTGGGGTGCCGGCGACTGCTGCTCTTGCTGTACGGCTACGTGTTCTTCAAGCCTCCGACGCGAGCAAGTGTGAAGTCGCTTCGAGCCTACTGCATCTACGTGGCGCTGTACCACTGCATCATCATGGTGTCGTCGACGATATCGCACTATCACGTCGCATCCGCCGCCGCAAGTTTCTTCTCGTGCGCAGTTATCGTCTGGGGGTCGCTGTGCCCGCTCTGGATTTGGCATGTGCTGCGTGCGGATACTGAGTACTGGCGAGGAATGGGGCAGCGAGCATGCACGCTTCAAGCCAACTTTCGTCAACGACGGGCAATCCACGAGCATCTCTCTTCCCACGGACTCCACGTGCTTATTGAGATGCACCGCAAGTACGTGATTGACTTTGCGCACCTTGAGGTGAAGGCCCGAATCGGGATCGGTTCGAGCGCTACAGTCTTCTCCGGCTTGCTCAAGTCCCAACGCCCAGTCGCCATCAAGACGTACACGCCAAACAGTTTCACAGAGGATACAGTCGCCCAATTCTCCCACGAAGCCGCTTTCTGTGTGACGCTACATCACCCCAACATCGTCGAGTTCATCGGCATGTGCGTGAGTCCTCCAACGATCAGCTTGGTCGTAGAGCTGTGCAAGGCCACTCTCGAAGACTTGTTGTTCGCTCAAGTCCACCGAGCGCAGAACGAGCAGCAGCAACTCGCTCTCAGTTGCCGTCGGCGCAGCCAAGAGCGGGTAGATGCGCAGGAGCTTCTGCGAGTCGCTTACATGCTGGATGCCGCCCGGGCGGTCGCATATCTGCACAATTTCTCTCCCCCGCTGCTCCACCGCGATCTCAAGCCAGCCAACTTTCTTGTTGATGTCGACAACAACATCAAGCTGGCAGACTTTGGCGAGTCGCGACAGCTTCCACGGGTGCAAGTTCCACCGTCTTACTTCGAGCAGTCACAACCGTCACAACAACAACCAACTGGCGACGGCGACTTCCTTTCGCATCGTTCGACCAGTTATGATCCGTGTGGTACTGTTGCTCCCCGCCAAGCAACACCAGCAGCAATGATGACAGTCACCGGCACCGTGCACTACATGCCACCGGAGATGATTCGCGGTCGCTCGGGGCTTGCAGCCTACGGACAAGCCGCTGACGTCTTCTCGCTTGCTATGACACTTTGGGACATCCTCTACCCGGAACAAAGCAAATACCCGGAGATTCGAGACAACGCAAACCACTTTCTCGTGCTCGAGCATGTTCTTGCCGGCAGAAGACCCGAATTCGACACGGAGGTGCACCCTAAGCTGCGCGATTTGATCTCGTCTGGGTGGCACGCCGACCCGAGCTGCCGCCCATCAGCGCAGCAGGTAGTGTCGGTGTTGGAGAGTATCCAAGAAGAGGTGCTGGCGGGGCTAGCGTCGGAATTGTGCGACGATGTTGATCGTTCGACTGCCAGTGGTACTGACGACCAGCAGAGCGTCGACAGCATGTGCAGCATCGACATCGAGAACATCACTTCGTTTGGCCCCAACGCCCTGCCCCACGTGCGCATGGATCCGCACAGCAACTGTTTCTCGGGCGAGAACGCTGTTGAGCGGATGGAAGCGCTATACGACGTCGACCCCCAGAGTGGCGAGGGCGTTCGACTGGGCAATGCGCTGATGGACGCTGGCTTCCTCCACCATTCGATGCACTCACAGGGCTTCGAAGCCTGCGGAACAGCCACATACTTCTTCGACAGCGACAACATCCAATTCTGTCAGCCTGTCGCGATCCTGGAAGAGAAGTGCAGGTTCGACGGCGACGATTCCAGCAGCGAGACACTCTTCTCTCCATCCCTGAAAGATGAAGGCGACGAAGGAACCAGTGCGCGCGATTTCCTGATGAATCCACCGCCTCAACAGCAGCCTTTGGGGAGTATTAGCACCGTTCCGCCACACAAGCACCGCAGTCGGTCGCGCCTGCTCTCCCGCATTGCGTCCACGTTCTCCAGCGTGACGGCGTCCGGCGGCAGTGTCTCGCGCAGGAACCTGGCTCAAGGCTGCTACGACTACTATCAGGGCCGATGCCTCTGCAGGCGGTTCGGTCAACGGCTGGAGACAGCTCGGTCCACCCCACATGCGAGCAAGGAGCGCGTGAACCGTGCTGGTGTCAGTCCGAGCGCCATCACGGAAGTGGACGAAGACGCGCTCATGCGGAAGCTCCTGGCGGACGACTCGGCCGGCTTCAGGGAGGACAGCGAAGGCTTCGTGCAGGTTGTCACGCCGGCGGCGTGACTCATTCGAGAAGCAACTACTTGCAGTAAATCCGTCGATCGATCGTTGGTCGCACCACGCGTCCAGCCATGAGCTCGTGTCAATGTTGAAGTGCACACTGGCTCCCCGGATGGATTCATGCCAGACTCAGAAAATTTACAGCATGATGATTGGATAAATGTCATCAAAAACGAAAATAATTGGAAGAAATTTCTGAATCAGATTTTTTGGCGGGAACGGTTTGCGCGCCATAAATCGCAGGGAGCTCATCTGCCATTGTTGCCCCATGGCGTCAAGCGCGTGCCCGATCTGCTCGCGGCACTTCCGCCCCGAGAACCTGGCGATGCACGTCGAGTTCTGCCTGACGAGGGGCTCGCACGGCTCCTTCTCGTCCCCGCCAGGCACTTCATCGGGCTTCTCGGGCTTCTCTACGTCCAAAAAGCGGCCGCCGCCCCCCAGCGCGGCCGCGAGTCGCTCCTCCACCAGGCCTGGATCGGCACCGCCCACGGCTGCTTCGTCGCCTGGTAGCTCTTCTGATGTCGCGCGTGGTGGCCAAGGAGGTGGACAGTATCAAGGGGATGATGACACGGACGCGCCGCGGGAGTCCGCGTCCAAGAAGCGCAAGCGACTGGAGGAGCCGTCGCCCGTGCCGCTCGCGGAGCGCATGCGTCCCACCGCGCTGACTGACCTCGTTGGACAGGACGAGGTCGTTGGCCCCGGGAAGGCGCTCGCTGCGCTTATTGAGGCTGACCGCGTGCCCAACATGATCTTATGGGGGTATGTTGCTCGGCATTCGCGTCAAGACGCTATTCCATTGACATGGCAAAGACTCATGGACGTTTGATGTGGTTGTACCGATGCAGACCACCTGGCTGCGGCAAGACGACGCTGGCGCATGTTGTCGCGAGGCACACCAAGTGCAAGTTCATCGCCCTGTCAGGCGCCTCGTCGGCGTCAGCGGACATGCGGGACGCCCTCGAGCGCGCGCGAGGGGAGCGCAAACTGCTGCGACGACGCACCATCCTGTTCGTCGACGAGATCCACCGGTTCAACAAGAACCAGCAGGTAATCCCTCGTTGCACACGCTGACATTTACAATGCCCATGCCATGTTCTTACAATCGCGTGACGCAGGACATTCTGTTGCCAGCGGTGGAAGACGGAACGGTCACGCTGATTGGAGCCACGACCGAGAACCCATCGTTCGAGCTCAACAACGCGCTGCTGAGTCGATGCCGCGTGTATACACTGCAAAAGCATTCCACTGAGTCCATCGACAAGATTCTAAGGCGTGCGCTCGCTGACCACGCAGCGGGCGGTCTTCAGTCACTTTTTCAGCACGGGTCGTCAGGCGAAGGCAGGGACGGACAGGACAAGCGCGGCTCACCCTCGAAGGGCGTAGTTATCGAGGCGGACGACGATGCTATCGCCTACATCGCGAACCAATGCGGCGGCGACGCCCGTGTGGCATTGAATTGTCTCGAGATCGCGCTGCAGACTGCTACTTTGACCGCTACCACCAAGGCTGATAGCGTTGAACGGGACGATGCTGGGCAGGGCGGCGATGCGGATGCCAGCAACATTCTTCACCTGACCGAGGCTCATGTTCGTCATTGCTTTGCACACCGCCAGATGCTACTCTACGATCGCAAGGCTGACTTCCACTACGACCTCATCAGTGCGCTGCACAAGTCTGTGCGCGGCAGCGACCCCAACGCTGCGCTGTACTGGCTTGCTCGCATGCTGGAAGGCGGGGAGAACCCGTTGTACATCGGACGACGTTTGATTCGCATGGCTAGTGAAGACATCGGGCTTGCGGCTCCCGAAATGCTCCCGATCGCGGTTTCTGCATACCAAGCGGCACACTTCCTCGGCATGCCGGAGTGCGACGTTGTGCTGGCGCATTGTGCGGTGATGCTTGCGCGGGCGCCAAAGTCTATCGAAGTGTACGGCGCCTACAAGCGAGCCAAGCAGTCGATCCGCGACTGGGATCAAGGCCCACAGCCGGATGTACCCCTCCACCTTCGCAACGCGCCGACGCAGCTCATGAAGGACGTCGGATACGCGCAAGGATATCTCTACAACCCGCACTTCACCGCAGAGGAACTTCGCAACCAGACATATCTGCCGAACGAGTTGGTGGGCACCGATTTCTTCTTCGATCAAGGCGTAGAAGATGTTCGCCGGCGCACTGGAGCGGAGGAGTCAAAGGAATCCAAGTGAACAAAGCCTCCGTGCGCGAGGTAGGACGCCTGAAGATACAATGGAATGTGTCATATTCAAGACGCTAGTGATGAAGCCGCCCGACCTGCCGTGAGTGGAGATCCGTAGGCTACGTATCCATCTAGAAGGTGTTCGTCGTCATGATCGGGGTCTTCGCAGTCCGGATCGAGTGCACCACTATCCTCCGCCAACAGGTTGGCAGTCAGTGCCGCGGTGACGCTTTCTTCAGGGATCGGCTTGTACTTGTGCCGAAGACGGTGTCGTCCGTGCTTCCGACCATGCCGCCTACTCCTGCGTCCTCTGTGTAGCTTCCCTAGCTGTCGACAAGCACACCCGTCCTTGTTGCCACGCATAGTTGTGCTCGTGGTGCTGATGCTGCTGCTGCTGCCGGAGTTGGCGAGGTCTTGGAGACTGTTTTCGCTGCTACTGCTGCTATCTTCCATGTCGTCATGCCGCGATCTCTTCTTGGTGATGAACGGAACGAGTCGGCTGTGCCGTTGGCAGTGGTGGGGTGACAGTAGCGGAACTTCGCTCTGCGAAGTGTGAAGTGCTGCCAGATCGTCCAGGCTCAATCGGCTGGCATCACCTGAAGTTGTCACTTCAATTGCAGATGGAGGCTGATGCAGCTCCGTTCCCGACCCCAGTTGTTCAAGGATCGCAATGACTGGTTCGGTCTTGGTTGAGTGGCCGAGAAGCTCCGCATCGAAGAAGAACGAGTCGTCGCTATCGTCGAAAGATCGAGCGTGCTTCACATGGTGCAGGATTCCGGCGTTCATCAACATGTTGCCAAGGCGCACACTCTCCGCCGCTGACGCAGTGGCTCCAATCGCCTGCATGTTGTGAACGGCCAGTGCACCGGAAAAGCTTTTGATGAGCATCACGTCGCTGTGTGGGACGGCAGCATCCCGCTCCATTTCCTCGCAAAGCTCCAGCGCAAACGCCACGCATGCTTCTTCCTGCACCTGCTCAAGGATACGCACGAGCATTGGTGCGGACGGTCGACGGCTTGGATCCTCTTCCCATGACGACTCGAGTAACGTGCGAAGACGCGGATGCAGCTCGGTGTCATCGAGTGTGGGCCGCGTCCCTGAGACCACGCTGTCGAAGATGCGCAGGTAGTTGTTGTTGGAACTGGGGTACTTCTCGACGCCAGGGTACAGCACGTCCCACATGGTGATGCCGAGGGCATACACGTCAGCCGCCTCGCCGTAGGATGCGAGGCCTGCCTTGCCGTTGATGATTTCAGGCGCCATGTAGTCGACCGTGCCAGTGACTGTCATCATGTCGCGCTTTACGCGGTTGGTTTGCATTGTGGCCATATTTGATGTTGGCGGCCGCGACAGCTCGTGGGCAACGTATGCAATGCTGGAGCGAACGTCTTGTTCATCCGTCGTGTCGTTGAGCATCTCGATCAAGTCCGGTACCACCGCCCTTGGTGCCGATACCGTTGAGGCCGTTGTTTGGCTCCCACTTGTGCACGGCGATGGAGTCGCGCCGTCTTCTGCTGTGCTGGCCGGTTGCCTGGGTCCACTGATGTGATGAGGAGAGAAGTCGCTCCCGTTGACCTTCACCTCCCACGCGATATTGGCTCGGGGGAGGCTCCTCGAGTCCCCAAAGTCCGTCAACTTGACATTTCCCTTGCCGTCAACGAGGAAGTTGCCGGGTTTGATGTCGCGGTGCACGAACGCTGGCGAAAAGCTGTGCAGGTACGCAACAGCGCGCGCCGCGTCGATCATGTAGCCAAGGTTAATCAGTAGTTGTTGCCGTCGAGGGTTTGCTCCAATCGCGTGAACACCGACTGCTCCAGCGCGAGTGACCACGCCTAGGTTCCCAACGCAGAGCTCGGACACGAGGCAGATCGTCGGCGGCGAGACGCACATGCCGAAAAACGTGACGATGTTCGGGTGGTTGAGCGCACCACAGAGCGCGGCTTCGTGCGAGAACGTCGCGACAATGTCTTCCGTCACGCTGGCCGGCGTGTAGACTTTAACCGCCACTTGGTCGCGCGAGCGAAGAACTCCTCGGTATACTGTCGCCGTCGAGCCGACGCCGATCCGCTCGTGGAGCTCGAGGTACGCGAAGTCGATGATGGAACGTCGGTGCAGCTCAATCAGCACGTGAAGACCTTGCGCCGAGACGTGTTCATGCATGTTCGCGCGGCAGAACAGCGACTGTAGCTCACACGCTCGTTTCCCCATGCCGCGCCAGTGCTCCGTGTCGGCAAGGAGTACTCTCCACACGACTAGCGGACACAGCGACCCCCAAATCACGTGCGCGTACGCCAGCGTGAAGCCGAGGCGGATGCGCCAGTGGTAGAATGCCGTGAGGTAGGCGAAGTCGAGCACGTGGTACACGGCTCCAAACGCGCAGTACTCCCGCAGCGCCTGCTTGCTCGCTCGGCTCGGCGGTCGAACAGCGATGAACGCGTACAGCAGCACCAGAGCACCGTGCGCGATCGCGATAACCCAGTAGCTGCGCACATAGTGTGCCTCATCCTTCTTGGACGCCGTCAGATACACGATCGGTATCGAGTAGCACGAGAGAGCGAGGCACAGCACGGAGGATCGGGCGAGGGCGGGCAGCGACACGCTCTTTTGAAGCATGAATACGGCGACGAACATGACGACGAACGCCCGCCCGGCGTTCACGCTCTCTGTGTGCACCGAGTAGATCTCGGCGATGTGATAGTCGGCGAGTTGAGAGCCGAGCAGGAACAAAGCGAAGGCCCCTGTGGCGACCAGCAGCAGCCACAGCAACGGCTTGAACGACGGAAGTAGCACCTTCCGAGCAGCCCCGGAATCGCCCTTGAGAGCCACGTGCCGATTGTAGCGCAGATATACGACGAGTCCGCCGGAGAGGATACTCATGAGCACGTAGCTGGCGAGCAGCACGAGCGTGAGTCTCTTGACCTCTCGGTTCGAGTACGCGATCAGCGCCGCATCGATGGTGGGATGTGCAGCTTCAGACACCGTCGAAGTGGGGGCCGCAGTGAAGGCGGAGCTCGCAATAATGCCACGAAGTGCTGCCGTTGCCTCCTTAGTGAGGACGGTGGTCATCGTCCTGTGAGTGCCGCTGCTTGCAAGTTCGGGACTGGGGCGGCTGATGAGCGTCGGCAGCGGTCTCCTTGACGATCAGCCCACCGAGCGATAAAGCGTCGAGTACGGCGCTGCTTCGGAGACGGCGCATTTGTGTTTGCTGCGTCCGCTGCGTCGAGCTTTCGCACGCGAGAGTTCTAGCGAGCGCACGCTCGGGTGTCCTTTCATCGATACTCTCGCTCGGAGTTTCCATCGACACTTTCGGAGAAGCAAAGTGCTCTCCGTATCCGTTGGCGATGCCTGTCGTGGCTTGAAGCGTGGCGTGAGGTCGATCAGGGTGGCGTTCCAGCGGAACTTCCGTGTCATAGAGCGCTCCGGCCCCAAGTCCGGGATAGGCTGTCATTACGCAGTCGTCAGTCGTGACACAATCTCCTCTCACCCTCAAGAACTTGCCTCGCATCGAGGCTGCCTGCATGATTGAGAGTCAGTTGTGGGTTCAGGATGATGCAATATGGAAACAACTTATGAGACTCGATGCCATGTTCGATATCGAAGGAGGTGCGAGTACCATTTGGTGATGTCGGCGACTCTCTCGATGCGGCAACGCTGTGCAGGACTGTTGTTCACAGAACGTGATCATCTTGACGATCACTGAGCAGCTCGGTCCAGCAAGACATCAACATGTGAAAGGAACACACCTGGCCATTACGCCAATAAAAGATTCTGCAACTGGGAAAGCTTGCGCACTGCCTCGAGTGGAGGTTCGCTGCCGGTCGCCTCTACTTGGAGTAGAACGACAGCGCCGTCTCGTTTCGGAGCACCTCTCCGAAAGCTCGGTCGGCGGCTGCGGCGTTGAACAAAATGTAGTCGCAATCCTTTCCGCCGTCCATCTTGAAGAGCGGGCCGACAGGGATCAGCTCGCTGTCACGCAGCCTCCCTCCGCTCTTCCGGGCGGCCGGCTGGAGCGATAACGTTTTGAGAGCATCCGATACTCCTTCCGACGTTGTGGAGCTTGGCGTCGCTTCCGAGGTGGAGAATCGCGACTTGGCGTCCTTCTTCTGCTCGCCATAGAGCTTCACTTCGGGTAAGTCGTCGTCGAAAAACGACTTGTATAGCTCCAGACTCTCCGATGGAAACGACTTTGCTGTCGTTTGCACCAGTTTGTTGTAGTCCAGCGAGTCCTCGAAGATCCTGCAAACGGCAAACCGCACCGTCATGAGCACCTCATCGATAATATCACGCGCGAATGACCTCACGTACTTGCGATCTTCTGCGTCGGTCTTCAGCTTCTTGGCGACTAGCACACGTGCCTTGATGTTCTGGTCGAGTCCGGTGTACGGCCCCGTTTGAATCTTGAACGTTGCCCCTCCGCGGCTCTGAGCTTCGCGGAGGCCGCGCGCATCGTCCGGGCTGATGTTGTTCTCGCGCAGGTACGCTTCGAAATACAACTTGGCACCCTGGTTGTCGCTCTCCCATACTTGCGGGGACTCCTTCATGTGGATATATCTGCATGCGACACCCCCAAAACAGACAAACAGGAGGTATTCGTGTCAATGTCGTTCGAAGTCTCAGGCAACTCGTAGCACTTCAATAGTGAACTCTTACCGGTCATAGATCGGGTCCGGCGGAGCGGAAGTGCAGTCTCCGATGAACTTCTTGTGGCTAGTAGATTGCAAAACACCGAGCGAGCGTTAACAGACAGACTGGACCAACACACCTTCCACAATCAGAGCGTTCGCAGCAACACCGTACCTCTTGCTCTGCGCAAACCGATCGATACTGATCGGATCGTCCTTGCGAAGGCCGCCAGCCTTCAACGCTACGCCTCCGTGGAGCCGGTTGATACTGTTGTTGGCAGCAAGCGCAGCTCGACTCGCGTGCCTGGAGTCAACGCCACTGATGCTCAAGAACTCCTCCGACTCGCTCATCTTGAACTCGTGGGAGCTGTCACGGCCCTTGCGTACCGAGTCAGCTCGCTCCAACTCCTCACCAAAATCTGGAGCACTCATGCTTCGATACGAGCGCGTCGGTACTTTTGCCACGGGACGGCGAATCAGTGAAGTATCAAGCTCAGAAAAGCTTTCCTCGTCAACGGGAGCCAATGCCGCAATGGATGACGACGACGGCGCGGAGGTCAAATGTGCGACGACAGCACTGTCTGTCCTCCGCTTCGTGGCACTCTCCGACTCGTCCGAGAGCTCGATCGGGTTCATGAACTTGTACCCGAGCACTTTCTCAAACGTCGTGATCTCGTCGGGATGATACATATGCAGGAACTCGTCCGAGTAAAGCGGCCCCAGCCCTTTGAGACCACTTCGCCCGGCAGGAGTCTGCGAAGCGCTCTGTGCACACAATACTCCAGGCTTGTCTTCGACGTCCGGACTCTGAGTCTTGGCATCTTGGACAACCCCGCATGCAGGCGGAACACACTTTCGACGGTCAAAGGACTCAATGGGCTCCTTCCACCACTCCTCCATGACTCGCCGACATTCGTTGATGTACTCGTCTCGCTTCTCTCGGTCGCGCTGCAGTATCACTTCGCGGTAGTACTCGAACTCGTCATCGATGAACTCGTCTTCATCCTCGTCCTCGGTGGTTTGTTGTGGTGCGCAGCAAGCCAACTGCATTGGGACTCCGTAGTCCTCGCCAAACACCCTCTTCTTGCTCTCCGCGTGGAATTCGAGATACTTGCGCACCTTTTCCACTGCCATTTTGCCGTTCAGCACTTCAAAGTTGTGAAGATAGTAGTCGGACTCGAATTCCCACAGCGGCGGCTCGCCCTCTTTCGGCACGAAGTGCCCCAGGAAAATGTTGATCGCATCCTGCTTGAAATTGTCCGTGAACGAGTTGCTGTAGTAGCGGCGAATCGATGTGAGCAGCTCGCGGTGCTTCACGTTTTCGCGGGCCGCACTATTCTTCACGTTCTTGTGCGCCTCGGAACCGCCGTACTGCATCGAAATGGCATCTCCGACTAGCGAGTACAGTTTCATGAGCACCATCACTAACTGGGATCTGCTTTCCAGGAGTGGGGTGTTTCGAATCCCCATCACGTAGAGCTGCTGGCCGAGGGCTCGCATACCGACGCTGAACTGACTCACGTTGGTGCGGTCCAGACAGTCGATACAGTTCGTCCGCAAAACGCCACGCTGCTCGAGCCACTCGCCCGAGTGCTTCGAGATTGCTGTCGAAGGCGGTGGTTGCTCCGATGAGATCTCGCTCACTGCGTCCAAATCCCCAAAGACCGGGAGAGAGGAAGTTGGCTCCGCACTGCGGAAGGGTGACGACACACCACCGATGCCTTGCTTCCCGTTGCTCAGATTCATTCGTCGCTTGGGAGCGCTGCAAAACACGCCAGTCTGTCCAAGTGCCCACACGGCGACCTTGTCGAGCGAGTGCAGGACGTTCACGCCCTTTTGCTTCGGCCCCGACAGCCGCGAATAGTCGAGCGCAACGTATCGCACTCGATGCTCCGGCGGCATGAAGTTGTTGATGTACTCGACTGCATTCATGTACTCGTTGCCGACAATCACTTCGCGCTCCTTCTTTTCGTTCTGCTTCACCAGATTCAACGCCACGATGGGGGAGCCATAGCGCGTGAACAAATCCGCAAAGTGTTTCTGCGTGGACGAGTACGTCGGGTCAACTCGGTTCAACACGATCGGCGGCTTCGGCAGCGTCGGCGATGTCTCTTGCGACCAAAATACGGGAATGGATCCTCGGTGCTGCACAAAGGAGCTGAATTTCCCTGGCCCCATGTTCTCGTCTTCGATGATTTGCTCCAGCTCCACGTCATTCGCTACCATGCCGGTGTCTGCAACTCCACGCTTCAGGTATCTTGTGCCCGCGAAATGGCGAGATCGCCTCGCGAGCAAGATGACACTCACGAGACGACCGAAAATGGAGCACTTGCGCTGCTCGTAGCATCCGAGCACGAGCGGGATCACGAGCTCCTTCACGGCGCCGCCACTAAGGCACGTTTTGAGCTCTCTCGTGAGGTACGAGTTCCACGTGAACATCTCGGACGGTTCCGACTGCCCCGTGGTCATGTTGTGCTGCAGTGTGTGCGTGATGTCGTACGAGTAGCTGAAATAGAAGTCCTTGGTAAGGTCGAGGACGTGGAAAAGGCCCAAATAACGCTTCTCCGCGTCTTCTTCGGCGCTTGGGTTCAGCCACCGGTTGATCCACGCGATCGCGACGTTGTCCTTCTCGGGCAGACTCACGTGAAGCTGCTGCGTTGCAGAGATGCCGTAGATGGAGTTGCCCCCGATAAACCCAATCTTCCGGCGCTGGGTCGCAAACGTGAAGTAGTACCCTCGCAGGAAGCGGATGCAGCCGACCATGGCGACTGCAGTGAAGGCGCGCGTCAGCAGGCCAGTCCCGCTTGCGCGCGTTGTCTCTGCGACGTGCTGCAGCTTTGCTTCCATGTCTTCCCACGAGTACACGTTGGTGTCTTCAGTGAGCACCTGGCTGAGCCGAGTGGGGCGCTCGATCGTGCGGTTCAGCTCGAGCAGGCGGAAGCGCGAGTAGTGGCGGTCCGAGCAGACGACGTAGTACGTCGTGGGCGTCTCGTAGATGGTGAACCGCTCCAGCAGGGCCATGCTGGTGATGAGCGACGGCTGGCGGCGCCGGAACGCGCGCTGGGTGTCCCCGGGCGAGCCAGGCGAGTCACTCAGCCGGTTCATCGCGTCCGCCGTGCCCAGACTCGTGCTGTGCAGGCGCCGCGACGACTTGTACGACGCCGACGCCTCACTCGCGGGCGGCATGCAGACGATCGGCACGCGGGGCGTGATCCCGAGCTCCAAGTCGCGCTTGACCGACACGAGCATGGACATCCTGCGTCCCAAGCCACGCGGTATGTTGGTTGGCTGTGTTTCCAGACCTTCCTAGATAGATCGAGCGCGCATTGCCGGCGAGAACAACGCACCACCAGTCGACGTCGTGGCTGGACTCGTGCGAGGAGAAGGTCTCCTTCTTGGCCCTGCTCACGGCCACCTCGAAGCAGTCGCGGCCGTCGCTGCGCACATGCGCCAGGTCGCAGTCCTTGAGCCGGATGGTCGCCACGCGCGAGCTGCCGTCGCGATCCAGCGACACCACCAGCTCGCCCTCCTCGAGCGCCAGCTCGCACCACACGAGGCTCCAGTCACCGGGCTTGTTGGGGCTGAACAGCCGCGGCGTGCGCCGGTACAGAGGACCCGCCAGCTCCATGGTGGCAGCCACCGAGGAATGCCGTCGGCCTTGCCTTTCTCCTTCTCCAGGCGGCAAGAAGAACGCGGGGGTTGAACCTGCACCAATTGATGTTTTCTTTTCTGACCTGAATTGATGTGAGATAAATACAATAATCAAGATATATGTTGTCCCACAAGTGCACCATCATCTGCCGCTGTCTGATCCATGAGGGGTTGGAGGTTTTCAGCCAAGGTCAGCAGGAGTGATGGCCGTCATAGATTCGAGAGGCTTCGCGTCCAAGATCGCTCACGTCACAGATTGAGGCGGAGCTGCGGGTGCAGCTCGAGGAAGACGGAGCGCACGTAGTCGTCCAGCACGTCGAAGCAGTCCGAGACGTGGAGCTCCTGCAGGGGCGACCGCGGCGGCTCCAGCAGCTGGTAGGCGAGCGTGACGAGCAGCTCGGTCGTGAGCCAGCAGCACCACGAAAAGTGCAGCCGCTTGAGGCTCCGCCACCGCGAGAGCTCCAGCAGCAGCTGCGCGCCGTTGTCACCGCTGGCGACGTCAAAGCAGTCGACCACCTTGAGGCTCTCGATGAATGGGTGCTCGCTTCCGAGTCGCGTGACGAACTGGAGCGACAAGCCTGTGCACGAAATGAGGCAGAGCGACTCGAGCCGCGCCTCCTCGTGGCTCTCGACGAGCTCGACCTCGTCCACGTCCAGCTCTTCCCACGACTCGGCCTCATACTGCGGGAGCGGGCCGTTCAACTGCCAGGTCATGCGCTGGCGATCCGCTTCTCCCTGGTCGAACAAGTCGACGAGCGACTTCTCGTGACGCACGAAGCCGAGCGTGAGCTCGTCCGTCTTCTGCTGCAGCAGCAAGCTCACGTTCGCGTCGTTCATCGTCTTGAACGCGGTCGTCAACTCCGACAAGCGCGAGATCATCCACGGCTCAAACATGCTGAAGAACTCCCGCGTGCACGGACACGTGGCGGAGAACAGGTCGAACGTCCGCGCGAGCTCATAGATGCACCTGTTCAGGCAGGATCCACGCCGCCGTCAACGCCCGATCCGAGGCAGCACAGGATGGCAGACACAAGCGCGAACCTTTCTTGGAGAGACGAGAACGACTGGACCGTCGTCGCCGTTGTCTTCTCCAGCTCGGACGCGATCGCCGTCGCGCCGCGCTGCCGAAGACGCTCCATCTGGTCGTCCTTGAGCCGCGCGTTCGTCCATGCCGTGAGCACGTCCAGCCGCGGCCTAACACGGCCCAGCGCGCGGTTAGACTCCAGGCGCTTGCGCTCGCGCTCCTTCTGCGCCAGCCGGCTCTGTGCTTGCCTCGCCATGTTGTTGCGCGCCGCGCACTTGGCCGCCTCCTGCTGCCACCGCTTGTGGAGCACAAAGCTGTGGTCACCAGAGTCGATCAGGCAGCGTACAGGTGGTCAGGGAGGCTCAACGAGTGCGCAGGAGCGACAGGAGTGACGCAGCTCAAGCGACCGCACGCGCCAGCTAATGCGACGGACGCACCGCTCCATCTTGGACGCGTAGCCGCCGCACTGCCGCCCCTTGCGGTTCCGCCCCATTCTCGTTGGTTCCAAGGGATGCAATGCAGTTCTTCGTCTTCCTTTGACTTTTGACCAGAAAACCCTCTCGCATGTCATAATGAGACCATCACTCGGTATTATGCGATTGTAGAGGTATGTGTGACGTGTGCAAGGTGTCACTGGTTGAAGGATACCACGCAATTGGTTTTCACACGCCCAGCCCACCGGGATCATGCTCGTTGCAGCTCCACATCGCCACCAAGGAGGCGAATATGTTGGCATGGGACCTCCGGTCACGGTTGAAGGGGTATCACTCGTCTTGACTCGACTCTCGATGCGACGTTGAAGCAAAAGCTGTTGGCACCACTCCGGGTTGGTCGCCAAAATTAGATTCCCGAGCCGAAATGAGCGATTGACTGGCTGCATGCTCGCTCGGCAACTGATTTTTCTGTCGGTGTGGCGGCCCCACATAACTGCGAATCGTGCATCGTCCAGGTCACCTTAGCTGCCATGTCCAAGGCGAAGGTGGCGGCTCCTGCATTCAGTGCGCCGACGAGTGTGCCGGCGCAAAGGGAACCTGCCGACGTTGAGCCTATTGCGGACAGTGCTTCAGCTGTCGACGACTCGTTGGCTCTTGCCGCTGCGCCATCTCGAGTGCGCCTCCAATGCAACCCGACGGCGGGTGACGTGCATCGACGAGAGCGCGGTGCGCCGTGGCGCGTCGAGGTCGAGCACAAGACCGCGGAGGCGAACGCCAAGGCGAGAGAGGAGCAGCTCGAGAAGCGGCGCTGGGGGCTTGCCAAGCAGGTGCAGGACGGCCTCATGCACAACTTCGGCATCAACTACGGCATCGCGGAGCTCGCGACGATCGTCAAGGAGGGCGTAGCGCTCAAGCGCGAGCCTCCCGAGAGGGACCTGACGCCAATCGAGGTCGCGTACGTGCAGTTTCTCGCGGCTGCGGAGAAGTTCGACCTGAAGCAGCTCGTCGTGCTGCTCGACAAGTTCCCCAAAGGCCGAGAGGGCGGCAAGAAGAGCGAGAAGCCGTGAAACGCTTGGGATAAATACTTGTTCGCCATCAGAACGGAGCGGGCGTGTCTTCTGTCTCCATCGCCTTGCTCTCATACAACTCCATCAGCTCACCCAAGGACGCGTTGAGCAGCGGACCCGCCAGCGTCCGTCCGTCGTCCATGCAGGTATCGCGATGCTGCTCGGCGTCTTCCTGCTCCATCCGCCACTGTTCGTACTCGTGCGGCGACCGGAACAGCGTGCGCTTGTCGCTGAGCACGGCCTCGAGCGCCGTCTCGAGCAAGTACTTGATCCGTAGCGACGTGCGCTGCTCCTGCTCGTCGTACGGGAACCCGTCCCCGGTCTCATCCGACGCGCGCAGGTCGTCTTTTGGGAGGCGCGCGAGCTCGTCGAGGTAGTCCTTCCACGCCGCGTTGATCGTCTGGAAGAAGACGCTCTCGGCCGCGAGCGGGTCGTCCCCCACCTCGTAGTCGACGCGGTGCAGCCACCTGCTGCACAGGCCATACGACAGGTCCCCGTGGTCGTTGTGGTGCGCACCGACCCACTTCTTGCCGACGCGCAGGCGCACAACGCGCAGCTCGTCCGTCAAGAAGTCGTTCCGCCGCACGCGCACGTAGACGGTGAGGTTGAAGACCTGGTCGACCTTGACGCGCCACGACGTCGACGGCTGCCACGCGGCCCACACGCACTTGCGGAGCAGGAAGTTCGTCACGCGCGCGTCCTTGAGCTCCAGCACGCGCGCCGCCTTCTTCCACGACGGCACGTTCAGCAGCTCCGGCCCGCAATTGTACACCTCGTAGTCGCGCGCCTCGACCAGCACGCGCTGCACGCTGCCGCCCGTCATGTAACCCACCCAGTCTGTCAGTCAGTGCCGCCAACTACAGCATGGGATGAACACCAACCGGTTCACGCACTCGCTCGGCTGGAACTCGAACGCCTCCGCGATGGACGTGGTCGAGATGGTCTTGACGAACCAGAGCTTGGACGCGACCTCGACGTGGTCCATCAGCAGGCGCACGCGCCGCAGCACCTTGTCCTCGACCGCGCGGTGCACGCGCGAGAGCACGCGCTCGTCCACGACCGCGTAGTACCGCTCAGCCTCCCGCGCCGCGCGCTGCATCACCACGTGCGCCGCCGCCGCCGCCTGGCGCGTGGCCTCCACCGACTGCCGCAGCGCATGGACGGCAGCCGGCGGCGCCTCACCGCCCACGGCCGCCGCGTTGCCCATGGCCGAAGTCGATCGCCGATCGCCGCATATTGCAAACGCCACGCCACCACCTTGATGTCTATTTATACCGACGGCGACGTCACGACGCTTGAAAGTGTAGCCATGTCATGAATCAGGAGCGGACGAGGCGAGTTCACCGAACGCCTCGGCCCCGCGATGGCGGAGCTCATAGTCGTGCCACATCCTCATGGCAATTCTGTCCCGATATTCACAAGCTTCCTCTGGTTCGTTGTCCGTGGCTTCTTCGTCGACGCCTGTAGCATCGTCTCCGTGAGAACGAGCTTCTCCATCCCCACAGCTCGAAAGACAAGCATGGACATCCTCTCCAGCGAGACGGATGGAATTGAAAATCACGAACGCGGCGACGACTAGGCGCACTTGCTTCGGGAACTCGTATGACCGCATTGTCTGCAGCAAGGGGAACTTCTTCTTCACGCAGCCAAACGCGCGCTCAATCACATTGCGCAGGGATGCGTGACGGAGATTGAAGAGCTCTTTGTCAGTGAGTGGCCGCATATTTACGACACCGTCCTCTCGAAGCCCGTATCGCTGGCCACGGTACGGGACTAGGACGTGCGGGCTGACGGGGTATCCTTGATCGGCAAGATAGTGCTTGCCGGGTGGCGTCGTGAACCCGCATCGCACAGCATCGGCGAGCACGGTGCCATCATGCGCCGAGCCCTCCCACCCAGCATGAACACAGGTGAACGTCATATCGAACTTGCAGGCCACAAAGACGTTCTGGGAGATGAACCCCTTCCGGTTGCGGAACCGGTCCGTGATCGCGGCGGGAACGATTGCAGGTATATACGTGCCTAGGCAGAATGCACATCAGTCCAGAATGCTGCCAAATAGGAATGGTCACTGCATGTCTTACCATCAAAGGCTCCGATGCAGTCTTGAAAGTAGGGAAAGAACCGCTCGGAACTTGCGATCTCGGGCGGTGTCTCGGGCTGGGGCGACTGCATGAGGTCCTGACGTATGGCCTCCACGGCTAAGAGAACCTCCTCAACTGCATCAGTCACTGTCGCGCCAGAGTGCTGGAAGCGGTCGGCCACATCTGCATTGCTCCACCCCGCTAGCACCCGTAGGAACATGAACAGCTTCTCGGCACCCGAAAGGACCTTGGTCGATGACAACTTGCGAGTGTGCTTCAGTGTTCGAAGTAGCTTGAGGAACGTGGGTCTCGACATGCGCGCACGGTTGAGGAAGTATTGATCGTTCGTTGAATCGAGGAGCTCTTGGACGTATGATGCTCCACCAAAGCTCAAAACGTGGCATGGCTGTTTCGAGTAGTTTGCGCGGATGTAGTTCATCACCGCGTGACCAACAGCTTCATGCTCCTCGTTAGAGAAACAAGTAAGCGAGGCTGCAGATTGCTGCGTGATCAGCAGGGGCGTGAACACCACTGAAGCGCTAGTGGCCTGCATTGCCATGTCATCATATTAGAACCCTAAGTTTGAATGCAACGCTGGGCGTGGCAACTCACCTCGTTGGTCGCTCGCTCTGGGTCCGCAATGAGCGACTCGTTGGCATCTTCCATGACCTTGTCTCGGTCAATTTCTCTGCCGACCATCGAGCTGAATAACATTGTGGCCGCGTCACGGTCCTGTACATCACGGCCGGGCACCGTCAGCCCCTGGAGCTCACACGGCATCATCATGATGGTTCAATAGTAATCTAAACAGCAACAACTCTCACATGCGCTCGGATCTCGCAGTCATCGAGCACGCGCAGCTGAGGCAGCTTGTGGATGATGTACTGGCGGTAGTAGCGACACCTGGCGACCGGGTTGCCGGCCAACGTGAGCGTGTTGAGCTTGGTCAGACCTGCAAGCCGCTTGACCTCGGCTAGTTGTGTCACGCAATTGCCGGCAAGCCCAAGGACCTCCAAGTTGCTCAACGACTCGGCTAGACCCTCGCCGATCTCGGACACGTGGTTGTTGGTCAGCAGCAGCATGCGCAAGCACCTGAGGCGAGGGAGGTTCTCCAGCTTC
>JAADYF010000345.1:0-24427 GCA_023338175.1 Phytopythium delawarense
AGCGGCGAGACGACGCCTGCGTGCTCGTCCTCCCGGGGAACGCTGCGCAAGGCGGCAGACTCTGGCATCCACAGCTCGTGTGCGAGCGTGTGTTCGAACCACGAGTCGACGGCGTCCATCGCTCGCTCATCGACCGTCTTGATCTTCTGCTTCTTGGTCGTCGCCGTCTGCGCCTCGGTGGCCTGACCGCCGCCGGGACCCTCCTCAGGTGGCGGCGCGGCAGCCGCACGCTTGCCGCGCCGCGCCATGCCAGCCGATGGCTGAGACTGTTGTCTTGGTGCTTCTGTTGTGTGGCGAGTTGCAAAATGAGCACTGGAATGTCTGGGAGAAGCCGCGCTGCTCGGTGGGTGGGGGCGACTTGGCTTCTTGCCGCCACATTGAAGCTGCGGTCACTCTGTCACCTGATTGACTGGATTTTATCATGCGTCGATTTGATTGGGTCGACGTTCGTCGACCGAACGGGATGGGCAGGAACGGGCACTCACAACCGATCCGCCGATCCGTCGGGGAGCCCATGGCGTCCGAGGCGCTGAAGCAGACCGCGCTCGCCCATCCATGGCGCTCACGGCGTGGACCACGCTTCAAGCAAATAGAGCAGTGGCGGTAGCGTTACAAAGTGGTCGGTGTGGGCCGCACGCTCGCCCTCCGTGAAGCAACAACACACACTCTTTGATGGGTTCACGCATACGTGGCGAAGATGATGCGGCATCGATTTGAAGTGACTGCGCCGGTGCTCCAGGCGGCCGAGTGAGTCGGCCGGCCACTGCGCGACTGGCGACTCGAGGCGATGGCGAGCGCCTACGGCACGTTCGGCGCCACGGCGAGCCGCCCGGCGGCCGCTCCGTCGCAGTGGTCGCGCGCGCTGCTCTCCTTCGCGGAGCCCGTGATGCGCGTGGGGGCGACGCGGCAGCTGCGTAGCGACGACCTGTGGCCGCTCCCGGCGGCGGCCGGCGCGCGCGCGGCTCTGGAGCGCCTCGAGCTGCGCTACAGCCGCGCGGGCGGGGCGCTAAGCTTGGCGCTGGCGCGCGCGTTCGGCGCCGACGTGCTGTGCTGCGGGGTGCCCATGGCCTTCTGCGCGGCGTGCGACGTCGCGGCCCCCGCGCTGCTGCGCTACGTGGTGGACGCGCTGGCGGGGCCCTCGGCGCTGGACGAGCGCGCGCTGGCGCAGTGGCTCGCGCTGTTCCTCGCCGCGCGCGTGGCCGCCGCCTTGGCGCGCGCGCACCTGCGGCTGTCGCTCGAGGCCACGGGCGTCCGGATGGCCGCGGCACTGCGCATGCTGCTGTTCCGCAAGGCCCTGCGGCGTCACGCCTTCGCCGGCCGGGGCCTCGGCACAGACTCCGGGGAGCCGCCGGCGTCCGACCTGGCCAACCTGTACTCGTCGGACGTCGCCAAGGTGCTGGCCGCCGCGCAGGTGGCCAACTCGCTCTGGATCCTGCCGGTCGAGGTCGGCGTCATGGTGCTCATGCTCTACTCACTGCTGGGCGCCGCGGCGCTCGCAGGGCTCGCAGCCATCGCGCTGTCCATGGTCGTGAGCACGCACGTCGCTCGCGCTGCGGGGCGAGCCATGCGCGAGCTGCTGCAGCGCAAGGACCGCCGCATGGAGGCGGTCAAGGAGGTGTTCGGCGCCATGCTCGCGGTCAAGATCGACGCGTTCGAGGACAGGTTCGCGCGGGCGATCGGCTCGCTGCGCGCCACAGAGCTCGACGCCGTGCGCCGCTTCGTGGTCTTCCGCGTGCTCTCGAGCTTCGTGCTCTGGGCGTCGCCGCTGCTCGTCTCCACCGCCTCGTTCGCCGTCTACACGCTCGTGCTGCGCCGCACGCCGACGGCGGCCGCCGTCTTCGCGGCTCTAGCGCTCTTCTCGGCGCTCCGCGACCCGCTGCGAGAGCTGCCGAACGTGATCCAGACGCTCATCCAGGCTGGCATCTCGATCAGCAGGATCGAGGCGTTCCTGCGCCTGCCAGAGTTCGACAGCGCCGCCGTGCTTCTCCTCGACGACGGCGTGCCATCCGAGAAGATGCCGTTGAGCGCGGCAATTCGGATCGCTGACGGCACGTTCGACTACTCCGGAGACGTTTCTGGCGGTGCCTCTGATACCCATGGATCGCCAGTGCTGCGCCGAGTGAACCTCGAGGTGCAGAAGGGAGACCTCGTCGTGATGCATGGACCCGTGGGCTCGGGCAAGTCGTCGCTCTGCCTGGCGCTGCTGGGTGAGATGTGCAAGCTGGACGGAGAGGTGGCGCTGCGCAAACCCTCGGGCGTAGCGACGGCGTACGTCTCGCAGCTGCCCTGGATCCAGCACATGACCATCCGAGACAACATCCTCTTCGGCCGCGCGCTCGAGCACGAGCTGTACGCGCGAGTGCTGGACGCGTGTGCTCTGCTGCCTGATCTCGCCGCGCTCCCAGCCGGCGACTTGACTGAGATCGGGCACAAAGGCGTCAACCTCTCGGGCGGCCAGCGCGCGCGGCTGGCGCTGGCACGCGCTTGCTACGCCTCGGACGCCCCGATCGTCGTGCTGGACGCGCCGCTAGCAGCCGTGGACGTCGCCGTGCAGCGCGAGATCTTCGCCAAGTGCCTCGCGGGCGGACTGCTGGCCGGGAAGACGGTGGTGCTGGCGACGCACAACCGCGACGTGATCAACGCCGACGTGGTCGACTGCCGCGTGGAGATCGACAGCCACCACAACGTCAGCTGCGCTCGTAGTCGGCCGACCGATGCTCAGGCTCGTCGCCACTCGCAGCGAAAGACCCTTCCGGGCTCCATGGACGATCGCATTCAGCCCTCAAAGCTACAGAACGAGGCCGATCTCCGGGATCAAGGGCGGCTCGTGCGTGAAGAGGCCCGAGAAGAAGGCCGCGTCTCCGGGCGGGTGTTCCGCGAGTACATCGACGCGGTGGGCGGGGCCGCGACTGCCGGTGGGGTGCTCGCGGTGCTGCTGCTGTGGCAGGTCTGCCAGGTGGGCAGCGACCTGTGGCTCAGCCACTGGACGAGCACCATGGCCAGCCTCCAAGGAGCAGCCAGTGACGCGCAGCTGGCGCAGTCGCAGCGCTACATGCTCGTGTACACGGGGCTGACGACGAGCTGCGCGGTGCTTGTGCTGCTTCGCTCTGGGTTCGTGGCGCTCTCGGGGCTGCGCGGGTCGGCAAAGCTGTTCGAGCGCATGACGCGGGCGCTGCTCGGCGCGCGGATGCGCTTCTTCGACGCCAACCCGATGGGCCGCGTGCTCAACCGCTACGGCGAGGACGTGACGACGCTCGACTTCGTGCTGCCCTTCACGTTCGGCGGCTTCCTCGTCAACGTGTTCATGGCCGCCGCGCAGCTGCTGACGGCCGTGTCGATCGTCTGGAGCGTCGCGCTGCTGGTCGTGCCGCTCGCCTGGGTCTACGCGCGCGTGGTGGCCTTCTACCTGCTGTCCTCCCGCGAGATCGGCCGCCTCCGCAAGGTGGCGCTGTCGCCCGTGCTCAGCCACGCCGCTCAGTGCGAGGACGGCGCGGTCGTGATCCGCGCGTTCGGCCAGCTGACGACCGCGGGCGTCGTCCGCGATCATGGCGAGCGCATCGACCACAACAATCGCATCCTGCTGGCCGAGGTCGCGGTCCGGCAGTGGTTCCAGCTGCGGGTCGAGCTGGTCGGCTGCGCCGTCGTGCTGATCGTCGGTGCAGGCGTCGTGATGCTGCGCAACTCGCTCGCGCCGGGCCTCGCCGGCCTCGCCTTCATGTACGCGTTGAACGTGGACGTGGGTCTCTCGGCGCTGGTCAAGGTTTGGGCGACGGTCGAGGTCCAGATGGTCTCGTCCGAGCGCGTGATGGAGTACGCGGCCATCCCGCCAGAGGAACCAGACGCGTCAGCGGCGAGGCAGGCGGGCGAGTGGGCAGCGGAGGGGCCCGTGAGCTTCCGCGGCGTCGAGTTCAACTACAAGCCGGGCGACGCGCCAGTGCTCAAGGACGTGTCGTTCGAGGTCCGAGCGGGCGAGCACGTCGGCATCGTCGGCCGCACCGGCGCCGGCAAGTCCAGCCTGCTGATGGCGCTCTTCCGCATCAACGAGCTGCTCTCGGGCGAGATCCGCGTCGGCGGCCGCGACATCTCGACGCTGCCGCTGCACGCGCTGCGCTCGCGTGTCTCCATGATCGCGCAGTCCCCCGTGCTGTTCCGCGGCCCGCTCCGCGGCTATCTCGACCCGAGCGACGCCTGCGCAGACTCGGACATCTGGGCGGCGCTCGACAAGGTCGGCATGAGGCAGCAGGTGTCGCGCCTGCCGCTCAAGCTGCTGCATGTGGTCGACGCCAACGGCGAGGGCCTGAGCGTCGGAGAGCGGCAGCTGCTGTGCATGGCCCGCGCACTGCTGGCGGGCAACCGCCTCGTCGTGTTCGACGAGGCCACGGCCGCGATCGACCACGAGGCGGAGCAGCGACTACAGCAGACCATCGCGCGCGAGTTCGGCCAGCGCGGCGCCACGGTGTTCACCATCGCGCACCGGCTGGCGACGGTCATGAACTCGGACCGCATCCTCGTGATGCGGACCGGCCGAGTGGTCGAGTTCGACGCGCCGCAGACGCTGCTGCGAGACCCGACCAGCGCGTTCTTCGCCATGGCGCAGGACGCCGAGCTGCTGGCCAGGGAGAGCGCGACTGGGTCGGAGGGATAGAGGAGGAGGACCTGTCGTTGAAGGCGGTCAGAGGGACGCATTTCATTCTTCGTGTGTCGCTCGCACGCGTTAGATCAGCCAACAACTTGCGCATGCAGAGCGCCACAACCAACACACAAACCTGCTTCAGTCGTACATGAGGCTGCGCCACTGCCAGTGCACGATGCTGTTGACGAACTCGGAGATGATGCGCCGCTGCGCGAACGTGAACGTCTTGTCCAGCGGCTCCTCCCGCCGGCAGATCTCGACGCGGATGGCACTGGCAGGGCTCGCGTCCCGCTCGGCCAGTCCCTCCGACTGCGCGTCCTCGTCGTCGACGCCCCCCGCCCGGCTGCTGCTGTTGCTGCCCGTGTTGAAGTCGCTCGTGTCTCCGCAGTCCTCGAGCGCGCCGAGGCTCTCGTCGTTCGCGAAGCTGGCGCTCCCGCTGCTGAGGTAGCTGCCGTTGCTCCGTGCGACCGCTGCACCGGGCGTCGCCGGCGTCACGAGCGTCAAGTGGATGATCAAGTCGAACGTGTCCGGGCAAAGCAGCAACAGGTGCGTCGCGTCCTCCTCCTCGAAGCGGAACTCGCGGATCTGGTCGGCGTAGATGTCGCGCAGCCGCAGCCCGAACTCTTGCCACGAGACGCCCTCGACCTGCATGAGCTCGTCCAAACGCGGGTCGATCGACTCGAGCGGCGTGCAGATCGACAGTCGCAGACACTCCTCCAGCTGCTCGGGCCCCACCTCGACGCGGAAGTGGTCCACCGGCAGGCCCAGCGAGTGCGCCACGTCGGCCCCGGGGCCGGTGCTGTCGTCGTACAGCAGCCGCGACCAGAGCAAGTCGCGCTCGTAGTGCTGCGCCGACACGCGGAACAGCTCCTGCGTGAATTGCACGGCCTCGTCGAGCGCGCGCTCGACCGACAGCACGCCGTTGCCGACGCCCCGCGCCGAGGCCGCGCTCTTGAGCAGGATGAGCTGGATGCAGTCCTTGCGCCGGTTCTTCTCGTGCGCTTGCAGCCCGAAGTCGGCGGCGAGCGACTGCGTCGTGATGACCAGCGAGTAGCCGGCGAACTGATCGGGCGAGACGGCGAACTGCGCCGCCTGCTTCTGCACGATCGCCGCCGGCCGGTGGAAGAAGCTACCGGACGGCGAGTGGCACACGACGGCGTCGGGCGTCCCGAACTGCATCAAGTCGAGCACCTCGTAGCGCGCGCCGTGGCACGCGATGTACCGCAGTAGGATCTTGACGAGGATCGACTCGGCGCAGTTCGAGTGCAGCGGCGTCGGCGGCAGCTCCACCACCGCGGTGCGCGACACGCAGTCTCGAAGCTGCGGTGGCAGCTCCGCCCCCTTGCCGCTGGAGGCCGAGGACTGCTGGTGCGGATTCGCGGCGCTGTTCCCACCTGTAGAAGCACGGAACGACGGCACGGACCGTAGTGGCGCAGCTCCCACACCGTTGGCTGCGCCTGCTGCAGACGCTTGGCTCGCCGTCGCACGCGCCGCTGCTCGGCGAGAGTGCGACGCCACACGAGCGGAGGACGCGTGGGCTACCGAGATCCCAGCGCCGCTGCCCAGCGTGGCGTCTGGGAAGGCATTGAGGAAGCAGCGGATGCCCTTGACGATGTTCTGGAACGTGGACGCGTCCTTGACGCGCTCGCCCGCGTTGGCCCAGTCCCGCTCGCGGAAGTCGCGGAACCACTTGAGCAGGTGCCGCTGGAAGAAGCGCACCGTGAAGCCGTAGATGATGGCGCGCGTCTGCAGCTGCGACCGTAGCCGGCCCGACACGGCGCGCACCATCGCGCCTGACACGACCTGCTTGCTGCGCGAGCGCGAGTCGCGCGAGAGGCCGCTTTGGAAGCCCATCGCGTGCTGGCGCAAGTCGGCCTCGCCGACGACCACGGCGCCGACTTGGACGCCGTGGTGATCGCACTTGAGCTCCAGGACGAGCAGCGTCGGCGGGTACGCGCAGTCGTCACCTTCGCCCTGCGACCCCATCTTGGACGGCGACGGCGACGCCGAGGACGAGACTGCGGCGCCATCGCCCATGCTGCGGCCTGCTCGACTGCCTCGCGGCCGGTCGTCGGTCGACGGGGCCATCCAAGGATAGAAGAAGTACTCGGTGAAGCTCTCGGCCTCCGCCGCCA
Source organism: Phytopythium delawarense (assembly GCA_023338175.1). NCBI lineage: Eukaryota > Oomycota > Peronosporomycetes > Pythiales > Pythiaceae > Phytopythium > Phytopythium delawarense. The sequence goes on from JAADYF010000345.1 coordinate 6,769, forward strand.
CCTGATCGATCGCCGACGGCCGCGACGCGCGAGCGTCTCCTTCCACCGCGTCGCTGCCGAACCCTGGTGTCGCAAACGTCGTGACGGATGCCGAGGAAGGCGCGGGATGGTTGGCGAGCGTGCGCAGGTGCCGAAAGCCCAGCGAGCAGAGGTACCCGGAGTACTCCTTGTAGAAGGCGTGGGCGACCTCCATGCGCAGGTGGAAGATGTTCTTCATGATCCGCTTCTTCATCTCGCGCACGGCCTCGCCCTCGGTCGCGCACATACCGAGCACCGTGTTCTCGACGTACATCTTGGCCACCTCGCGGTCGTTCTCCGCGAAGACGAAGTCGCGCTTGTACGAGAGCAGGTTGACGAGGTCCATCGACGACTGCAGCGCGTTCATGAGCGATTCCTGCATCCCGTCGCCGGCGTACTCCTCCTCGAGCGTCACCACCTCCCAGCGCTCCACGAAGGCCACTCGGAACCGCTGGTGCAGGATGGCGTGGCCGCTTCGCATGACCTGATCCACGACGTCGCGCGTGACGGGTTCCTCCATCTCTTCGCTCGCGGGCATAGTGAGAAGCGTCCGGAACAGGTTGGAGCAGACCGAGAAATTGGTCGACTGTGCCTCGTATTCGTGCCACCGCGACTGGAACGCGTCGACAAAGAACGGCAGCGGCGAGCGCTGCTTGGAGCTTTCGCTGTCCGTGGGGCTGCCATCCTCGCGATCCACTGCAAATCGTCGGTGCGTCTTTGTAGCCAGGGCTCTCGGAGCCACCTGCAAGCTGCCGCCGGTGGCACCCGCGACGTCCGGGCCACCAGTGATGCCGCCATCTGCTCTATCAACGCGATTCATTGCCCCCCCGACGAACAAAAAGCGCGGCCCCCATGCGCACTCCATTCGCTTCTTCCATGAGCCACCTCGGCTGTGCTCTCCGTTCCTGCGCGGTTGCTTTGAGGTGCCGCTGCTGGCTAGGCCAGATGCATTTGTCGGCGACGTCGGCGGAGATCCCACCTCGCCAACCGACTGGATGCTCGTTCGGCGAATGGTGCGTCTCGACTCGGCAACACTGCCGAGGTCCGTACTGGGCGTCCTGGTGTGGCCACCGCTTCCAGCTACGTCGTTTGGCTTTGGACCATGCCTCACCCTGGGATCCTCTGAAGCCTTGGGAGCCGCTGTCGTAAGCGGGAGATCCCACGGCGCGACGCTATCAGCGCCTGACCCACCAGAGCGAGACGAACTGCCGGCTCCTGGACCGCCGAGCCGGTTCGGGAGTCCCCCACGTGCCCTCGCACGCGCGGCAAGCAGCGCGTTGGTCGCGCCGGAGCCCCGCATCCTCGACATCCCCGCCGAGTTCCCCCCAGCGAGTTGTGCTGGCCCACCACTGAGCCTCATCGTCACATTCTTGTCCACACTCAGCCCGGAGCCAGATCTCCCCGTCAGGCCGACACTGTTTCGCACACTGCCAGTGATCGCGTCGCCCTGCACGCTCCGCTGCGACGACTGGCTCGAAAGCTCTCGCGTGAGATCCGAGATGCTCGCGCCACTCTTGGTCCTGGGGCGGTGGACTTCCTGTCCCTCGAGTGGCTGAGTGTTTGCCTCCCGCAAGTACGTCCCGATGGCGCTGCCTTCGATCAACCGCAGCGTGCTGGCGCTGAGCATCCGAGGAAACGCGCGGTTCTCCTTCAGAATCTCCACCAGCGGCTGCCAGTAATCGATGAACGACACGGCCGAGTCGTTCGGGTAGGCCACCACGCTCTTCCCCCTCGCGGCTCCCTGCCCGTGCGCCGCAATCAGCGCTCTAGGGTGAAGGACGTGAGACCCGCTCGGCGCAGGGACCGCCAAGCCTCCCTTCTCCAGTAGCATCGCTCGGAGCAGCTTCTCGCGCAGCTGCGTCCACGTCAACACCCGCGCCACAAAGGTCATGAGCGCGTCAGTGAGCGCCGAGTTCATGTTGTAGCCCCAGAACTGGAGTCCATCGTGCGTTGAGACCTCGAGCACATAGAACAGCGACCGCTTGGACATCAGGTTCGTCTGTGTATCCATCAGATCGGCAGCTTGGTCAATTGACGCTGGGCCATCAGAGCCAGACAGCGACGGCGAGCCATAGAGAAGGATCTCGCTCTCTGAGAACGACTTGGTCGGTGCGTGCTGCGACTGATGCTGCGACGGCAGCGGCGTCATCGCTGTCGCCATGGCGAGCTGCAGCGAGCCATGCGAGTCGAAGAAGCCTAGCGACCCTCCCCACCTGGTCGAGTCGGCGTCCGACATCTCCGAGTGAACCGACTCAGCACGCTTGCCGTGTGACGACTGGCTGATCACGGACAGGTACGCCGGGAGATCGGCGTCATGTTGGCGCTCCAAGGGATCGTCGCACATCCGTGGGGCCAGCCGGAAAGCAAGCGCATCTCCACTGGAGCGCGACACTGAACCATCAGCCCCAGCGTCAAGTCGGTGGCGTCGATACCGCGTGAACTCGTTGCTGCTATCTGTCTTGGCATACGTCGCCGGCCTCAAGTGGACTGGCAGGCAGCAAAGGAACCCTTGGAGTTGCGATACCACGTTCTCGACATCCCACGGAGCGATTGGCACCGAGATCTCCAGAGTCGTCGTGGACGATGATATGAACGACGCGCTGTCCAGCAAAGCCTTCGCTTCGTTGACCTTCGCGGCGACTGGATCCGGTGTCTCCGCGCTTGCTACCTCAAATGATACGTTCGGCGGAGTCTTGCTTGCCAAGGTATTGAGCTCGCGGGTGGACTGCTCAACGAGGTAGTCGTAGATCGCCTCCTCCAAGAAGCCTTGGGCGATTTTCTCCAGCTGTGCAGAGATCACGTTCCCCCGACACCACAACTGGCATTTGACTACCAGCGCGCCACCGCGAGATGCTTCGTTGCCTCCATTGGCAGAGAGGAAGCTGTCCACATTCTCGAACCGCTTCGTGGACGTTTGTTCGCGGTGCGAAGCTGTCGGGTGCTTGACGATCTCGACCTTTAGCAGTGCGAGGCCCTTGCCCACGCGTGACACGAAGCCAGACGACAGACGCAGCTCCGGGTTCAGGTTCATGACGTACGCGACTTGGTTGATAACCACGGGCGACTGTGTCGCCGGGCTGTCGGACGCCGCCTTCTCTCGACCGCTCTCCGGGACAGAGAATGTCGACGCGAACACTGGCGAGACGACACTAGCGTCGTGTGGACGCGTTCCAAATTCTGCCAACCATTTGTCGAACCCTCCGAAGCAAGCGGGATGAATTCTCGTCGCATCCGAACCGAGAGACGCCGGCCCTCTCGTACTAGCACCTAGAGGAGGTGCGGCTGATGCAGAGCTCGTACTTCGCTTGGCCCGCGTGTTGTCAGCGCTGTGATCGCGAGACTGGCGTGGTAACGACCCTGTGCTTGTGACTTGGCGGATGTACGGAACCGACGCCAGCGTTTGGTTGAAGTAGCTCAGCAGCGATTGGCAATCAACAACGCAGGCCGGCAGCGCGTAGTCCACCGCGACCACAGGGTCTACGGCCGGCGGGCAGATGAACGCCAAGTCGTTAGGGCTCAGCTGTAGCTTCGCATTGCGCGCCAGTAGCTTCATCAGCATGAGCTGCGTGGCTTCGTCCAGCTTCCGTTCGAGCAGTCGGCAGAGCTCGTGCGTCACTTCTTCTCCCGCTTGGCAAACCCCGAACACCTCGAGGCGGATCCCTGTTGCGCCGCTGTTCGCACTTGCGGTGGTGGATGCTGCGCCGCCGGATGAGGTCACAGACAGCCCACCACTGCTACTGGGCGAGTCGTCCTTGGGGTTCTGGACGCTGATCTTCATGTAGAACACGTGCCCATCGCGGTCGCGATACACGAACATGTGCCGCCGATTGTGAACCTGGAAGTGCTCCAGCGCCGAGGTACACAGCACGTTCATCGCCATGTTGGACGCCAGGCGCTCGTGGAGACGGAAGAAGGCGGAGTACTGGAGGTCGCACTCAAACTGGCCGGGCCAGAAGAAGACCTGGCGGTGGTCGTCGTACTCCAACGAGTTCGAGAAAGAGTCCTTCCTTCTCGGAGACCTCGGGCTTGACGACAGCGCCTCTCCTGCAGGCAGCAGCAATCCGTTGCATGTACGCGTTTCATGAAGCTGGAGCAGCAGCAAGAACTGGTTCACGCGCTTGCAGACGGCCATTATGCCCAACTGAAGCTGGGTCAGCACCTCCAAGCGGTCGAAGTCGCCATTCGACGTCGATAGACGATTCGGGTGATGGAGATAGAGCACTGCCTGGTCCTTCTCGAGCACGAAGAAGGCCCAATACGGGATCTCGTACCCAGAGGATGCGTCTACCGTCTGTCCGACGCTGCTGTCGGTGCTGCTGACGGTGCTGCTCTTCTCCCCGCACGGCGTCGCTAGCTGTCCAGTCTCCTTCACCACGAAGTACAGCCCATCGCACTCGCGCACCTGGAGCGACTTGCTACTCTTTAGCTCTCTCATGAACAAATCGAAGGCGTTTACGGGCGTGTCTTGACTGCCGGGGACAAACTCAAGCGGGTACGTCGCCTTGGTGATGGAGTGGTCAGGCAACTCGTAGAACAGGCGCTGCACCAGGCTTCCGACGGCCGGCGTGAGCCTGTCTGTCGACTTGAGCATGGACAGCATCTGGACGCTGCACCACTCCTTGATGTCCTGACGGGCGCGCTTGAGCACCACCCGCTGGAAGTGATGTAGTGCCGAGACCTCGTTGATTGTGGCCGACCTCGAGTTCACCGATGCGCCTCCGCCTTCCATCGCAAACTGCATTTTGTGCATCTCAAGATCGCCGTCAAAGGCGCGCTCATTCGGCAAAGTCATCGTGACAAGTCGAAGCGCGATGCGGCGGCCCAAGCTCCCAGCGCTTTCCGCGATGTCAGCGACGCTCTTGCTGCCACCGGCGTCGGACCCGCCACGAAGAGAGGCGACGTACTCCTCGAATGCGACCTGGCGAGCTTCAGTCGAGGTGGAGTTCTGGATCTTGGCCATCGTATCGCGTCGCAGATCTGAATACGACACCGCTCGGTTCCGCTGACCAGCATCACCGTTCGCCGAGTCACTCGTCGCTAACGGGTCCAGCAGCTTGCCGTCACGCGATGGCGTCACCGCACGGCACTCGAATCGGAAGAAGAACGGCACGGAAAAGCTCGATGTCGCTACCGCCACTTCTTTGTCGAACTCGGCGTCCTCCTCCGCCGCGCCGTGGCTCCCCAGCGCCGCTATATCAAGCTGGGAAACGGTCCCGCCGATCGTCACGCGGCGACGAACGCTGCGCAAGGAGCTAACAGCAACACCGCTTGCTTCTTCACGAGACTCGCTTATCCGGCTCCGCTTTGCAGCGCCTGGGACAGACGACAGAGCGTCGATGGCGCTAGTCTGACTGTCGTCGACGCCAATGCCCTCCCCAGGAGCATTCGTCTCGGCCGCCTCATCGGATGAGTGTTCGCGATCGCCGTCTCCCACGAGCTCTTGAAGGTCCACGTCGCCGTCCAATGCGTCTTCATTGACCGTGCTGTCGTTGCCTGTGAAGTAGTAATACTCGGTCCCTTCAATCGGAACGAAGCAGCTCGAGAAGATTGCCTCAAAGGACTTTGTCAGATCCTCTTTCAGCGTGTCGGTCGGCTTGGGAAGCGACGACAAATGCACTCGGCGGGCCGGCTGGGCCACTTCCATCATCCGGTACAGCAGCGTGATGTCAACGTCCACGGGGACCTCGATGCAGCTGGACAGCGCTTGGATCAAATCGCTCTGCTGGACCTTTGCACCCTCGCGCAGTGAAATGTACACGCCGCGAGAGAAGTTGTGCTCGTGCGCGCGCTTGATCTTCTTGCGGAACTGGCTCGCTGCTCGAGCAGCCGAACTGTCGAGGTCAAGCGTGGGGGACGTCGATCCATTGCCTCCTGCGCGACCATGCGGGCGTTTGCGAGAGCCTCGAGCCGTCGGCGTGGCGGGCCGCCCCTCTCTTGGCTTGGCACGAGCGTCCGAGAAGAAAAGCTGCTTGACGATGAACTGCGGGAGGTTCAGTCGATGCTTTGTGCTCTCGTTCTGCGCGATCGAGTCCACGTACAGGCGCGAGAGCGAGCACTCGTAGAACGCAACCTGGAAGAACCCCGACCCTGCAGCGCCGCCCATCCTCTCAATCAGGACGTGGAAGTCGCAGCCGTAGGCCGACTGCCGACCAATCTCTTCGCAAAACGCGTGGTCGTCGCGGGCGGAAGTTAGCGGCGGCTTAGGGAATGCGCGCTCAATGCTCTGCTTCTCGTCGCGAGAACCTTGAAAATGGCCCATTCGCCATGACTTGTACCCCTCTCGAAAGCTCAGCCGCCGCTCTTGGTACAGCACGATGTCGTCCGCAGAGACGGACATGCGCGCTGCACGCACCTCTGGATTCTCTACTTGTGTCAATGCAGCAAATGGCTTGACCGGGCCACTTCTTGATCCTAGGCGCGATGGGCGATCGCTGGTGGCTGGGCCGCTCTTCTCACCGCTAGCAGTGCCACTCGAGGCTTCCGCCGTCTTGGTCTTGACCTGCAGAGTTTCAAGGGAAGGCAGGAACGCGAGGACGATCGTGCTCTCGCCGACCACTTTCGCAAAGCACTTGCCTTTACTCAGGGCGTCGGCCCCCAAGTCTTGGGCAAGAGACGATCGCACGCGGTGCTTCAGCCACAGCGGCAGTTGCCCACCCATGCCTCTCTCGTTCCAGTCCGAGTGGGAGGATTGGTTGCGCTGGGGTACGAACCCGTCGTCCGAAATACTTGTTCCGTCCAGGTCCGTCCACAGCACCTCGCAGTCGCTCAGTCCGCGAAGAGTCCGCTCGAGCATCGAGTAAAGGTGCTCGTTCGCTGGCGACATTTGTCTCCCGCTGGCCTCACCGCCCGCTGGCGCCTTGGCAACGATACTAGACGACTGTCGTGGCGTCTCCAGGTACATGAGGAAGCGTTCTTGGGTCCTCTTGGACGCGCCGAGTAACCGCGCCGTGCTGAACGGCGGGAGCAACAAGTCGTTGGCTGCAGCCCACTCACTGTCCAGTCGCCAGGACGACCCTACGACGCCCTCGGTCCCCTTGTCCACATGACCGGACAGGTCCGTGCTCTGGCGCATGTTCATGATGGAGTCGAAGGTGTGCAAGCACGACAGGACGTGCTCGTCGCTCTTGAAGACATATTCGCGGATCACCAGCAGAAGGTCATTTTCGCTCAGGTACGCCGAGTCGTCCCAGTCGATGCTGACGTCCTCCTCAGTCATGGAGCCCTGTTCGTCCTCTGCGGACTTGCCGCGCTGAGAAGCAGCAGCAGATGCCGCACTGCTGCTCGGGACCGGAGCGCCACTCGATCGGCCGCTTTGGCTCGGCTCCACCTCATCAAACGGCGTGTCGTGGCCAATCGCCTGCTTCAGGCTCCAGTGGAACTTGTCCTTTCGAGGAGGCTGGCTGGACAAACGGCTGCGCACGATGCCTTGCTGGGGCTCCATCCAGAACGACATCATCAAACACGTGCTTGACAGCCGTCGGATCGCGTACTGCACCAGCGACGGCTTGACTTGGCCCGCTGCGTCTTCCATGAGTATCTCGCGGCCAAAGATGACGCTCTCGACGCCCGCGTTTTGTCCGTCCTCGTCGTCCACCATCTTCCAGTCGAGCACCCAGAAACCGCTGCGGACGCGAGACTCGTGCAGCCGGCGCATCACGCGCAGCATCGCGTCCGGGTTGGCCACGTGCCATCTCCAGCTCGAGTGCCACATGTAGGCTCCAAACACGCTTCGCAGCTGCAGCTCGCTCCCACCGCAGCAGGCACTGGCGATCGACGCGTCAAGAGGAGCGTGAAGTTCTGCCGACTCTGACGGCTCGTGCTCGTGCTCGTGATCGTAGACCGAGAGCGTCTCGTTCGTGACAAACCAACGACTCATCATGCGATGGCACAGCACGAGGCTCCTCTCGTTGGACGAGAACGTAAGGTTCGTCGGGAGTGGGGCAGCGCCAATGTCGTTGATGCCCATGAACAGGGCGTTCTTGAGCTCATGGAGCACGACGCGTCGCATCGATGACGTCGCAGCGAAGAACGCCACGTGGAACGCACACAGCGTCTTGTTCTTGAACTCCAGCCGCACAAAGCACAGCGAATTCTTGACCTCGGATTCATCCCCTTGGCCACCGACCTGCGCACCCCCACGCTGGCGCCGCCGTCCGCCCGCAACCGTCGACGGGGACGAACCGATTTTGCCCTTCCCAGTAGGCGTTCGCTCCGAGTTCAGTTGGGACGGAATGAACCGCAGGAACAAGTCGCGCGACAAGCGCTGAGACGACCACTTGAGCATCACAGCGAGTAAGGGCTCCTTCAGCTTGTCCATGCCGATGCCGAAGCCTCCGCCGTAGACATTCGCGGCGTGGGGCGTCGGGAAGTTTCGCGACGGCTGCATCCCCCGCGGCTGGTGAAGAGACGTTTGCCTCGCTCCCTCGCTGTGGTCGTCGCCTTTGTAGAACAGGTCCATGCAGGCCCCGGTCTTGACGACGCTCAGGAGCTCGAACCGTTCCACGTAGAACCAGCGGTGCCACAGCACGGCGGATAGCTCGCCGATGATGTTGAACACCGGGTGCGTGCTCTCTTTGCTCTGTTCGGTCCTTGACGTGGCCGTCTGCGATGCCGTGCCGAAGGAGAACTGGTTGGCAGTCTCGACAGGCAGGTTCGCGGTCGCCGTCGCCGTCAGCAGATGCAACAGCACTCGATCCACGTCTTGGACATTGCGGATGAAGTCATGGAGGTACGGCGGTGACCCCGCCGGGCTGACACCTGACCGCGCCATCGCCCTCGCCTCTCGCTCGACGTCTTTGCGAGCGCCAGCTCGCTGTCTTGTGTCTTCAAACGCCCGGAGGAAGTCCGCGTACGCCAAAACGTTCATCTTCACGTACCACTCCCTCAGCTTGCTCGTGCGCATCTGCTCCTTCGACAAGATCCCGCTCGCTTTCCTCGCTAGGAGGTCCGCGCTACTCTGTCCCTTTGCGCCTTGGGCCGAGGCGGATCCATTCGCGCCGGCTTTCGACGTCGCGGCGGCGTTCGGCGTGCTCGTCGACGTCACCACGTACTCGAGCCACACGTTCTGCTTCCACTGCAGTAGGAACACAATCAAGACCTTGGTGGAAGGTGCGAGGCCGTCTTGCTCCGGGACGGGGCCGCCGCCGTTCGTGACAGCCACCGAGGACGTCTTGGTGTGCACTTTGTTAATGACGAAGCCCTCGCGGATCCGCGCCTCCACGATGCGGTTGATATTGGCGACGATCCGGTACTCATGGACCTTTTCGCGCCACATGCGGTACGGGCGCAGCGGAAGGAGCGTCCTGCCGTCGAACGAGGTCGAGTCCAGCTCGTCCAGCTTGAGCACCGGCGCCGAGACAGCATGCACCCTGGACTTGCGCACGAACAGCTTGCCCTGGAAAGCCGTCATCTTGGTCAGCTCGTCCTCTCGGCGGTCCCCAAAGCAGCTGTCGTGCAGCGCGATGTAGTCGCTGACGCTCCCGTCGCACGAGTCGGCGATGAACCGCAGGAGGAGCGTGTCGGGGACGTACCCGAAGGACGCGCTCGGGTCGTCGACGCCGCTCCCGATCCGCAAGAAGTGGCACTGGATGTCGTGGCGCACCAGCTGCATGAGCAGGTTGTCGTACGAGTACGCGTCGAGCGCGTCCACGACGCCGTCCGTCACGACCGCGATGATCGGCGCGCCGTCCGGCGGCAGCGAGTTGACGGCGAACGCGCCGTTCTGCAGGATCCACGCCAGGCTCGCGCGCGTGGCGCCGGCGCCGCGCTGGCGGTCGTCGGCGTCGTCGAGCTGCTGCGCCGTGGCCGCCCAGTCGTCCTCGATCAGGCGCAGGCGCTCCTTGACCAGCTCGAGGAAGGCGTTCGCGTTCGCGCTGGTCACGAGGCAGCCCTGGATCACGACGCTGAGGCTCTCCACCTGCGCGCCCTGCGCGATCACCGACACGAACAGCTCGGGCGCAAACGCGGCGGGCCCGACCTCCATCGGGCGTAGCAGGCTCCAGATGAACAGCTAGGCGGCGGCATCGAGAGCGCATTGGTCAGTGCTTGGCCACGCCGACCCACGACACAGCGAGAGAAGGCGGCGACGAACCTCAACGGAGTCGAAGAGCAGGTCCAGGAACACGCGGCCGGTCGCCGGGTCGATCGACAGCGTGGACGGCGACGTGTCCAAGCAGATGGCGCAGCGGTAGCGCCTGTAGACGACCGCCACCTGCGTCTCGGGCGTCATCACGGACTGCGCAACCGCGATGGGCGCCACCGACAGCCCCCTGTCGCCGCCCTGGCGCGGCTCGGCGCCGCCTGCGGACTCGTAGCGGACGGCGGCGACGCTCATGCCCTCGCCCAGCTCTAGGCCCGGCTGGTTCTCCTTGTCGTCCGCGGCCCTGGGCTCCTCCGGCTCGTCGGGCTCGCCCTCGGGCGGCACGAGCTGGCCCAGCAGCTGCTGGAAGTGCCACAGCGACAACGTCGTCTGGTTCACGACGCCCACGTCGGCGCTCGCCAGCACGAGCTCGCGCACCGTCGACGCCATGGAGGTCCTCTCTCGGTGCGTATCGCCTGTTCTAGCGGGTTTCCGGAGCCCGGGCCAGGCGCGCTCGCTGCGTCTCGCGCCGCGCCTCTCGCTCGCTCGGAACGGCCCGGCGCGCGCCAGGAGCCGCGCAGGGAGCCGCGCGGTGGGGCGAAGGTCGCGGCCGGAGCGTCCGCTTCCGCCGCTGCTGCCTTTGATTTGGCTTGACTGTAAGTGAGAAGCATGCGCGAGCCATAAACCTCCATGAATTAATGTAACATGTCCTGCCCTGCCCTGCAGTACTCTGCTATCCGTTCAGGAGATGATATGCAAACCACAGTATGAAATTTCGCCGCTCGTTTCGTCTGCTCTGCCCGAGCCGAAAGGCATGCGTTATTACAGGAATAAAGGAACGCCGATCGGGAGGGGCCGCGTACCCCACTTCAAACGTACCCCGCTTCGAGAGCGTACCCTCGCGAGCCGGCCGTCGATCCAAACAACCAGCATCGACTCGTGGCGGACGGACGGGCGGACGACCAGCATGGCCAAGGTACCGTACCCCGAGGCTTGTCGGCGGCGGCTGGCGGCCCCCCAGGCGCCGCGGGGGGCATGTCGACGCCTCAGGCGGCCCGGCGGCTCGTCCGGGCGCTGGTCTCACGCGCGCCGGTCTCGTGATCGCAGGGGAAGAAGCGCTCGGGCGGCGCCAAGAAGGCCCTCAAGAAGCAGCGCGAGGCCGCGGCCGCCGCTGCCGCTTCCGCCGACGGGGCGGCCCAGACGGCGCCCGCGGTCGCCAACGGGGTGGCCAGCGGGGTGGCGAACGGACTGGCGGTCAACGGGGTGGCGAACGGACTGGCGGCCAAGCCGACGGCCGCCCCGCACCGCCGGGCGAACGACTTTGCGAACGCGGCGCCGACGCGGCCGTTCGCCAAGGCCAAGCAGAAGGCGATGGTCCGGCTGCTGATGCGGCAGGCCGACAAGCAGGTGAGGCGCGCGAGCTTGGGGTCCTGCGGGCGGTGGGCGGCTGCTGACATCTGGTGTTCATGGGCCGCGACAGGGGCTGCAAGTGGGCGACAAGCGCTTCGTGATCCCGGCTAAGTGGTGGGAGCGCTGGTGCCAGTTCGTGGACTACGACGACGACCTGGACGGTAGGCTGCGCGGCGCTCGTCCCCGCCAGGCCCGGGCCGCTCCTGGTGCTCACGCCGTGCTGCTGCCGCGCAGAGGACGTGAACGAGCTCATGAACGCGGCGCCGAGCCGCATCAACAACCTGCCGCTGCTGCACGTGTCGGACGCGGCCGCGCTGGACGAGCTCATGGGCGGTCCGCTGCGCCCGCAGCTCAAGGAGAGCTACCACTACATGCTCGTGCCGCAGGAGGTCTGGGACGCCTTCGTCTGCTGGTACGGCGGCGGCCCGACCATCGCGCGCTTCGTCGTGCAGGCGGGTGACCCGGCGCTCGGCAACGCCTTCAACCGCGTCCAGGTGTACCCGGTACGGCGCAGCGTGCTTGGCTGTCGAGCAGCCGTCGAGTGGGCTGACCGGGTGGCGTGTTGTGACGACAGGAGCAGTCCGAGAGCGACCCTGCCGACGACGCCACCGACGGCGAGAGCACGCCTCTGGCGGCCAATGGCGCCAAGCCCACCGCGAACGGCGTGAACCACGGCGCGGAGGCCACGAAGGCGGTCGCCCAGCGCCGCGCGAGCCCGGCGCCATCCTCCATCTCGGTCCCCAAGGTGTGCGGCGCGTGCCGGAAGACCACGACGACGCTGAAGCGGTGCGGCGGCTGTCAGATGATCTGGTACTGTGGCGCGGCGTGCCAGACGTCCCACTGGAAGTACCACAAGACGGCGTGCCGCTTGGCGCTGCCTGACGACGAGAAGGAGGCGACGATCCTCGAGGGCCTCGACGGCGAGCGGCGAGGGAAGATGGGCCTGCGCAACCTGGGCAACACGTGCTTCATGAACTCGGCCCTGCAGTGCCTGAGCCACACGGACATCATCACCAAGTTCTTCCTGAGCAACGAGTACCTGAAGGACATCAACCGAGACAACCCGCTCGGCACGGGCGGCAACCTGGCCACCGAGTACGACAACCTGCTCAAGGAGCTGTGGTTCGGCACGACGCCCAGCATGAACCCGGCCAGCTTCAAGCGCGCCATCGGGCGGTTCGCGCCGCAGTTCTCGGGCTTCCAGCAGCACGACTCGCAGGAGCTGCTGGCCTACATCCTGGACGGGCTGCACGAGGACCTGAACCGCGTCAAGCACAAGCCGTACACGGAGGTCAAGGAGTCGGATGGGTCCACCGACGACGCCATCATCGCCAAGGAGGCGTGGGAGCGCCACCTGCTGCGCAACGACAGCATCTTTGTGGACCACGTCCAGGGACAGTTCAAGTCGACGGTGGTGTGTCCGATTTGCGCCAAGGTGTCCATCACGTTCGACCCGTTCAACTGCATCCAATTGGAGCTGCCAACGCGCCAGACGAGGAAGATGGAGGTGATCTTCGTGCCGACCAAGGGTGTCATGACGCGCTACTCCGTCGACGTACCCAAGAAAGGGAGCATCCTGAGCGTCAAAGAGGCGCTGAGCCAGCTCTGCGGCGTCGCGCCGAGCCGCATGGTGACGGCCGACATCTACCAGTCCATGACCTATCGTGTGCTCGGGTACGTGCGAACTACTACTGTACTGGCTACAAGTCCACGGCTGGCGGTGCGCAAAACGCTGGGACCTACTGCTGATACTTGCTTCTCGTGCAAATTCGCAGCGACGCGGAGCGGCTGGTGCGAGTCCGCGAGGAGGACCGCATCCTGGCGTACGAGGTGGACAAGCCAAGCGAGGACACTGTGGCCCACTACGGCTTTCTCTACCACCGGATCGACGGGAACCTGGTTGGCGACCCGCTCCTCTTCACGTTCGACGCGAAGACGACGTGCCGCGCGTGCGTTTCCTCTCGCTCGTACCTATGGGTCGCTGAGAGCAGGGCGAGAGCGGCGTCTAACGGTTTGTGTTGGCTTTTGTTTGCTGGGCAGGCTGGTGGAGAAGTGGAGCGCGATGCTGTCGACCCATGTCGCGCAGGTAGGCCTTATGCTGGTGCTGGGGACCGAGTGGCGTTCGCTGTGCTGACGATGTCGCGGCTTGCTCGTTGCAGACGTCCGAGCTCACGTTTGCGAGCGATGCGCTGGTGCCATGTCTGTTCATCGCGGACCGCGACGGTGCGTTCCTGCGGAACGAACCGATTCCTACAGACGAGGACACGCTGTTCATCGACTACGCGCGCACGAACTCGGACGAGCTCGCGGACGGGCTCGTGTTCGTGTCGCTGCTGTGGTCGCCGGCGCTGCGGTCGTCGCCGGGTGCTCCCCGGCCGGACTACGAGCGCATCGTCAGCGACGTGAGCGCGGCGCAGACGCCGGGCCGTCCCAGCCAGGGTGGTATCACGCTGGACGACTGTTTCCGCGATTTCACCAAGCCGGAGACGCTGGACCAGGCGAACCTGTGGTACTGCAGCAAGTGCAAGGAGCACCGGCAGGCCCGGAAGACGATGGAGATCTGGAAGCTGCCGGACGTGCTGATCCTGTCGCTCAAGCGGTTCGAGTATCGCAACGAGATCCTGCGCGACAAGCTGGACGCGTTCGTGGACTTCCCGCTGGCGGACCTCGACATGGCGCCGTACTGCCTGCAGCCGGCCGGCGAGGGCGAGCTCGTGTACGACCTATACGCCGTGAGCAACCACTACGGTAGCATGGCGTTCGGGCACTACACGGCGTTCGCGCGCAGCTGGCAGGACGGCGCCGGCGAGAAGTTCCCCGGCTGGTACTCGTTCGACGACAGCCACGTGTCGCCCGCCATGGCGACGCAGGTCAAGACGAACGCGGCCTACATCCTCTTCTACAAGCGGAGGCGCATGGCGGCGGACGGCGCCGCGGCCCCGGTCAAGTAGACGCGCCAAGTAGACGCGCGACCAGTCCGGAGTCCAGCGCCCGGGGTCCGGTGGCTGGAGACTCGTGGATCGGAGCAGGCGAGAAAGTTAGATGCGAGTGGTGGCACTGCGCGGCGGTCAATGCAGCCGGTTCCCATGTCCCTCGGTCGCGTCAACGAGACAACGTTCGATTGGTATTACTTAGGCGGGCGACACAAGCACGGCACGCACAGACAGTGGCGGCGCCAGCGAGGGCGGAGGGTCCAGCGGGCGGCTAGAGCGCCACCTCCCCGAGCGCGCTGCTGGCCGGGGCAGCCTTGGGCTTGGGCTTGCCCGACCGGCTGGACGCCTGCCGGTGGTTGCTCGTGGGCTGCCGGCTGTTGCTCGCGGGCTTGCTCTTGCTACTGATGCTAATGGTCTTGCCGCTGCTGGGTTTGCTGCTGCCGCTGCTGCTGCTGGGCTTGCTGCTCCCGGCGCTGCTGGGCTTGCCGCTGTCGCTGGTCGGCTTGCCGCTGCTGCTGGCGCTGCTGGACGGCGCGTCAGCGCTCCGGGCGCTGCTCTTGCCCCGCGAGGAGGAGGAGGAGGACGGCGCAAGGCCCGCGGCGTTCTTCTCCGCTCTGCGCCGCGCCTGCGCGCGCTTCTTCTTCTTCTCCTCCTCCGACATTTCGTACTTGTAGAAGGACTTGTCGGTGGACGGAAGCTCCGGGGGCGGCGGGCTGCCCGGCGCGCTCCCGCGGCGCGCCAGCCGCGTCTTGGCCACCGCCAACGCGCTCACGGCCTTGAGCCGGCCCGCGCTGGCGGCCGAGGCGGCCTTGGACTTGCCGGCTGTGGCGGCGGACGCGGCCACGGAGGCGGCGCTGGCGGCCTTGGTCTTGCCGGCCGTGGCGGCGCTCGACATGGCCTGGAAGGCCGGCGTGCTGGTGACCTTGTCCTTGCCGGCGCTGGCCGCCACCGCCGCCGAGTGGAAGGCGGTCGTGCCCTTGACCTTGCTGGCCACGGCCTCGCCCGCCACCGCCAGCGTGTTGCCCGCGCGGTTCGCCATGCTCTTGAGGTTGTTCATGTCCATCCACCCTGCTGCTGACTGCTGCTGCTGCTCCGTCCGGCGTCCGGCGTCCGGCGTCCGGCGTCTGTCGTCTGTAGTTAGCGCGAGGTCTGGGAAGAGTAAGGAGGGCGTGGCAGATGCTCAGGCGGCCCAATCCGAGGCGGCGGGTGCGCAGGCGGGTGCTCAGTTAGCGGAGGCGGTCGGCGTGTGCGACCGACCGTAGAATCGCGACTGAGCTCGTCGACGGTCCGAACGTTTGCGCCGAAACTGTGTTGCGGAATCGCATACCGCGCTTCAGAATATTCCTTCCTAATAGACTATCAAAGTTTAGAGGGTCCATGCACGAGCAACATTATCAAACAACGGTAAGTTACCCTCCGCGCCAGAGCGACACTCTGCCCAGGCATCATACATACTTGAAGTTCTTCCTCCTCGTCACCAGCCGACGACGACGACCCGCGCGCCAGTCGCTCCCTCATTGGTCCTTGGGCGCCGAGGCGCCGCCGTAGTCGACTCGCGAGCGCTTGAAGTTCTCGGCCCAGACCTTCTCGAAGAGCTGGCGCTCGTGCGGCGGCTGCGGCGGGCGCAGCTCCTTGGGCAGCTGTGCGGCCGGCCGGAAGCCCACCGGGTCGCTCGGCCGCGCGTTCACGCGGCCCATGTAGCCACCCAGGAAGTCCACGAGCCGCGCGGGCTCGACCGACTCGTACATGATCTCGCGCGTGAAGTTCTCGAGCGAGACGCACTTCTGGTGCAGGTAGGACGGCTCGAGCCGGTTGAACCAGCGCGTGTCCACGGCCCGCCAGGCCGCCTGCGAGCGCGGGAAGCCCTCGGCCGGCAGCTGCTTGGCCAGCTCGCCGAACTCCGAGTAGCGCCGCCAGTCGGCGAACAGGTCCTTGCCCATCTGGAACGTGACCAGGTACTGCGCGTGCCGATCCGCGCCGGCGCGGGACTGCACGATGCGGAACTTGGGGATCGAGATGGTGCCCGCCACCACCTTGCTCTTGCCGTCCTCCGTCGCCACCGAGAAGGTCTTGTGCGCCGCAGTGAGCCGTGTGTTGGCCTGCTCGTCGCCCAGCACGTGCACGGCGTCCGCCACGTCGATGAGCCCCAGGTCGGCGCTCAGCCGCCGGCGCAGCGAGTGCACCGAGCCGTCGCCCGCCCAGCTCTCGCTGCTCGAGTCGATGTCGGCGAACCAGCCCCACTCGGCGCTCGCCTCCCTACTCGACGCGCGCGCGCGCGACGGCGGCAGCCCGCGGAACGACGAGAACTGCGCGTGTGCACGCATGAGCTCCGTCTTGACGGTGCGGCGGTCCGTCGTGTTCATGTACGTGGCGATCACGTCCACCGCGGGCCACCCGCGCGGCGTGTGCGCAAGCGCGCTGGTCGACGGCACCGAGTAGGACGCCGGCAGCCGGTCCCGGTCGCCGTTGGCCGGTGACGACCGCGCCGTGTCCGTCGACGCGACCGACGTGCGGCGCGAGCCGGCCTCCGCGTCGAACCTGAAGACGGCGCTGACGCTCTCGCGGCACGCTGCGGACAGCGGCGTCAGCACGTCCAAGCTGTCGCTCTCGGCCATCGGCGGCGCGGCTGTTAGCGGGAGCGATGCCACAGATGATGAGTAGGAGGAGGAGGACGACGAGGACGGCGAGTTGCGCGGCTCGGCCTGCGCTTCGCCTGGGAGCGCTCGCGGCTTGAGCTCCAGCTCGTTCGCCATGGCCGCGCGCGTGGAAGCCTGTCGACCCACAGGCTGGCGTCGAGGCGGGTGCCGGAGCGGGCGAGGAGGCGGAGAGAGGAGCCGATGAGGCGCCGCCTGCACGGGGACGGACGCCGATGCCTGCTTGCGACCTCGAGAGCGAACGCTTGGACCTGCGGATGGCTTCGTCGGTCAGGCGCTTCAATGCCGAAGTGAAAATAGGTTCGGCTAGGGAACGCTTAACCCACGTGCTTGAACTGTCCCAGACAAGTTACAGCAGAAGGGGCATCAACGATATTTGTTCAAACAAATTATTAATATTAGAAGTTCTAATTCTTCGTTGAAATGTTTACAGACAACGACATTGAAAGCCGGGCTAGGGTTTAGGGGCCCTAAACGCGCGCGAGGTGCGCCGTCGCACTCTGAATTTGTATGGTGGCGTGGCCGCACACCGCTGTCGTGGGCGTTTGTATGGCGGCGTGCCACGC
>JAADYF010000346.1:0-24397 GCA_023338175.1 Phytopythium delawarense
CGGTGTCATGACGGACTCGACCTCGACCTCGACGACGACGGGCGGGAACGGCGGCGGCATGGGCTCGTTCAGCGGCGGTATGGGCTCGATTGGTGGCGTGGGCTCGGCTGGCGGTGCGGGCAACGTGGCTCCGAGCGGCAGTCTCTAGGGCGCTAACTGGTGTCTGGGCGGTCTTCGTAGGCCGAGTCTAGGACGAAGGCGACGAGTTGTCACTTGCGTCCACGGTGATTGTCATGCGTTTGATTTGACCTTCACTCCGGTCTTGAAGTTGGACTGAATGTATGCCTCTTTTTTAGTGAACCGATCATTGATAGATAACTTGTAGTACTTTGTTGATTATATTGGGTGCGCCACACCGCAAGTGTTCGAGAAGCGCAAAGCGCGACAAGAGTCGATCTGACACACATTGGCGGTCTCCACAGCGGCTTGGAGACTCGTGGGACGCTCGGAGAAGACAGCAGAGACCAACACGATGCCGACGCTGAGCGCAGAGGAGCAGGAGCTGATCCAGCGCGACCGGGAGGCGCATCCGGGCTGCTTCTACTCGACGGCGCTGTCGCAGTCGTGCCGCTCCATCAACGGCGACAGCAAGTGCGAGATCGCAAAGAAGATCTTCCGCCAGTGCCCCGGCGAGCGCAAGGTGCGAGACGGCGCGGTGTCTGCCTCCTTGGTACTGAGAGGCGGGTCTTCTCAATGTGACGTTGGCAACCGGCAGGAGCTCATCTCGGACCGGAAGGAGGTAACGGAGGACGAGCACGCCGGCGGTGACGAGCTGATGCCCGGCGACTTTTTCAACCGCGAGCGCATGGACCCGCGCAAAGGGTACGGTGGGGCCTTCACTCTGTGGCTGAGAGATGGATCTGACGCGTGTGGTTTGCTGCAGGGACGGCGACTTTGGCAGCTTCTTCTTCAACCCCTTCAGCCAGAGGTGCGTGGGTGGCTGGCGCTGGATCGAGACGGCCAATACCTGACGCTTATGCGTTTTGGACGTGAGCAGGGAGGATGACTTTGAGGCGCAGATGAGTCCGTTCGACTTTCTGCGCCAGGAGATGCTGCGCCCGTTCGAAGGTGCAGTGTGCTGCATGAATCATCCCAATCGACTGGAGACTGACATTAGGCTCTGCCTCTGGGATAGGCTTCTTCGGAGGCGGCTTCTTTAGCGGTGGCGACTCAAACCCGTTCGAAGGCATGGAGCGAGAGTTCGAGCGCATGCCGTTCGAGCAGCAGCCGTCCATGCCGCGCCGCGGGGCGACGCAGCCTCCATCGAGCCCTCCGCACTACTCGTTCCAGCCGTCAAAGGGAAAGAAAGGTAGCAGCGTCTCGTGACATGTGATGTGGCGCACGAGCGCGTTCTAATCATTTAACTGGAGCAGGAGAGAACGGTTCGAAGGCGAGGGCAGAAGAGCAGAAGGACATCTTTGCGGGGTACTCGGGCAGCGTGGACGAAGTCTAAACTAGGGCGATGAACGCGTTTACCCAGGCTGGTGAAGAGCAGAAGGCAACATAACACCAACGGCATGCCGCGAATAATTATAATTGTTGATGTGGACAGAGGCACCGAAGTGCTCGCTGTTGACGTTGGCGACACCAATCAACCATGCCATTAGGACACCAAGTCGACCGCTCATCGACGCCTACTGAATGCAGCATGCATCCTTGTCCGGAGAACTAGGATGCTGCACTGTTGGTGCCGTTCGCGGCGGAGCTCGATGTGCTTGGGTTGGTCGAGAGGCCTCCTCTGTCACTTGTGCAGTCGACGGCTTCCTTGGCAGCTCTATCTTTGAAAGGTGGCGACTCGCAGTCACTTCTGTGGATGCCATGCCTGCTGCTGGAGTGTGCACGGACAGTGCCGGGAGTCGATCATTTGCTTGTGCTGGTGGTGACGGTGACACGCACTGCGACGAAGCTCTGCTGTTTATTGGAGCTGTCGCCACGGCCCCGTCTCGGCTCTTTCGATGCGTTGAAGTGGACTGACAGTCGATGTCTGGGAGTCGACTCTCGGGCTGCAACACGACACCTCGGCGCTCGACGGTGCCTCGAAACATGGAGAATGGCGACTCGACAGTCGTGGTGCTAGATTCTCCATCACGCCGTGCTGCGTGACTTTCAGGCACGCCAAATATGAACGGACGTGTGTGTTGAGTGAGTTGGTCATGAAATGATGTATCAGACTGTGGCGAGTCTCGCGCTTCGATCACACCGACGAAGTGAATGTTTCCCTTCGCAATACTCATCGTCTTGGATGTGTCTGTATCGACCACGCTGCATCGCTCAAAGTAGTGGCGATACAGGGCTGGGGGTCTCGGGCGAGAGGTGTAATACCGTCGCAACATATTTGAAAGCTGGTCGGCAGCCGCAGGAGAGAGAGGATGCTTCCGAAAGAGAGGACAGTGAGCATGCACTGCGCTCTTTGGTGCTGGCCCGTGCGCCGATGTCTCATCAGTCCCCCGATTCGTCGTGGTGGGGTTGTCATGGCTGTGCTGACCGGCGAGAAGCTGCAGACACTCCTTTGAGAGACGCTGAAGGGTGATTGACACTATGACCGTCTTGCTGTGCTTTGACACCTGAGCCAGTGTCCGACAGCAGCTAGCAATTCTCTCGCGAACACCATCGGAGAAAGCACTCCGCCCCACTGCGGTCGACAGGAGCAGTCGAAGCAGACGGAGTTTGTTCGCCGCATAGGTATAAACGGCAGTCTGCGATCGGTTGTTGCTGTTGCTGCCAGAATCCAGCCGCAGATCGTCGGTCGATGAGCACAGCACCAAGAATGCGCGTTGGGTGGCACTTTGCTGCAAAATCAGGCGAACCCACTGCAAGAAGTATCGATTCACCGTTTTTGGTTGGCTCAGTTGTGCTTGTTTCCCACATCTGATGGCCGACGCTGACCAGCAGCAGTCGTTGGCGAGAAACTCGTCCAACAACCTCGTCATCCCCGGCAGCCAGTGCTCTTGTGGCAGTTCGTTCACGATATCAAGTGTCGGCTTCACCGTCGACGGAGTCGACTGGACTACTTCGTCCATCGCCTCGAGCAAAGTGCATGCTAATTGGCAGGACGCTCGGAATACGCGCGGATCGGACGAATGCTTGAGCGAAGAGCTAATCAGGGCAACGCAGCCCTCGAAAGCTACCATCCCACCGCTGGTCTCCTTCATAACAAGTGCATACTGGTCGGCAGCTTCAATGGCCCGCACTCGAAGGTCTGGGTCTTCACGTTGCTGAACGCATCTTGCAAAGTAGTCGCCGAATGTGTACGCCACGACTTGGTCAACGCTTCTCGGACTGCAGCCAGTCGCGCGAGCATTGACTTCGGCGGGTGTCAAAGCCTCGACGGCATGAACAGTCGATATGCCGGTGCTGGTAATGCGGCCAAACAGCGCGTTCTCCTCTTGCTTGCTGCGAACACATTTTTCCATGACAAGGTCAAACGGTGACATGATCTGATTGCTGTGATCGCTGTGCAACAACAGCTCATGGCTGCCTGCATTGCCGAACTCCAGCGAGGCAGTCGGGATCAGCCTAGAGTCCGCTTCAGGCATCGACGGCGATGCATTTGACTTGTCCACCACCTGCTTGGGCTCAGCACGTGCTGACAGAACTGGAGGATGCAAGACACCAGTGCCTAGCTTCACACCCGAGTAGCTGGCAAGGACTTGGCTAACGAGGTCAGGCAACACACCAGCGTCCAGTAATGCTGAGCGCAGAGCTTCCCCCTCGTTCGCGCTCGTGTTGGGCCCGGCTGTGCCGTCGAGTCGAGGCTGGGGTTTGCCTCTGTCAAAGCCACTGCGCCTTGGCCAGTCATTCGACTCTGGTGACTCGACTTGACCGGGCAAGAGCTGCAAGCACCTGCCGTTATCACCATCGACCGTACCATCGAGCAAACTGAGCAGGTTGCTTTGCACAAACCTGCGTGGGTCCTGATGCCTCTGGGAACATGCTTCACGGAAGCTGGAGCATCGCAATGGCGACTATGCTTGGAGTTTCTTGCTGCAAGGGTGTGGCGTGTGCCCAAGACTTGCGGACGTCGTCGCAGCGTTGAGCAGGCAGCTTCAGACCAGCAACTCTTCGAACGCAGTGAATATGCAGCCGTCACTCAGGCATAATGCTAGCATGTCCATTTATAGCGCTGGTTGACGACAAATGAGCGCACTCCAATGCGGGTGTTCATTCCGACAGCACGTCAAAGCGCTCTGTGATGGCTTTGCCAACCACACTGCGGTGAGGCAGCACGGTGTGCATGCCAGCTCCTCTGCATCCGCGATCGCTCTCCTACTTGACTTCCGATGCTCCCGTGAGGCAGTTCATGTAAATATACGCGTCCACGCCGTGGCCCTCCATGGGCATGAGCGACAGAGCGCCACCAAAGTAGCTGGCGTACAGCGAAGCGATTCGCAGGCCGAACGAGTCGGCGAAGTCGAGGCCGCCCGCGCGGCTCTCGAGCACGCTCGATACGGGGTCGTATGCGTTCGCCTTGCCCGTCGAGGACGTCGCGGCGCTCTGGTAGTACGAGAAGCGCGCGTTGGCCTCGTCGCGCGTCATGCCGCCGCCGACGTCCGACACCTTGATGCAGACGCCGTGCGCGCCGCCCGAGACGAGCACCGACACGGGTGGCGGCGTCTTGCCACTCTTGGTCTCCGGCGCGTTGAGGCTATTGATGACGGCGTTCTTGAACACCTCCGTGAGGATGATCTCAATATGCTGCGGAATGTAGCGGTAGCCGGCCTCCGGGTCGCCCGTGATCTTGAACTCGGGCAGCTTGGCGCCGCCCAGGCTTTGCTGCCAGAGCGGACTGGCCGTGTCGATGATGTTCTCCGCGATCTTGACGGGCGAGCTCTTGTCCGCCACGAGACCCGTGAAGCCCGGCACGGGCGTCTGCGCCGCGACATGCTGGTCCAGCAGCATGCGGATGCCGATACGCGAGTTGTAAAAGTTGTCGAGCGATTCGCTGAGTCCCTCGGGCTCGTAGTCCAGGTCCTTGATGGCCGCCGAGATGCTCCGGTGCATGTTGACGTGTTCCACGCGCAGGTTGCGGTGCATTTCGACGAACTTGCGCTCCGACTCGAGGTTGTGCGGCAGCGGGAACTGGACGAGCGACTCGAAGCTGTGCAGCAGCAGGCGGCGCATCTCGAGCACGGACGGCGCGTCCGGCAGGTCGTCCGGCAGGTTCTCCAAGTCCACGATGCGGCGCGCGAGGCGGATCGGTACCTCGCGATGCAGCAGTTGCGCCGACGTGACGATCTGCGGCGCGTTCGCCTCCCGCCACTGCCCGCTCCACGCGTCAGATACCGAGCGCCACGTGGTCACTAGCGGGTAGAGAGCAGCGCACACACCTTCTGCAGCTCGGCCGGGTTGTTCTGAAGGCGCTCGACGACGCCCGGCGCGAACCGCGGGCCGCGCTTGAGCAGTGCCTGCAGCGTGATGGGCGGCAGCGGGATGTGGTGCAGGCGGTAGACCTCCGCCAGGACCTTGGCGCTCACGGACGACGGCATGCTGGCGGCGGGGCGGACGGACAGGTGAACGAGGACGAGGGGGGCGGACAAAGCGCGAGTGAGAGCCGCAGGAAGTGCTTGGAGAGGAGAGGAGGAGGAGCCGTGCCGGTGTCCATGGGCACTCCGCCATAGACATGCGGAGCTGCCCGAATGGATCGCGAGTTGCGCAAACGGCATCTGATTCTATCCGTTTTAGCCAATCAAATCACGTAGTTTAGGTAATAAATGATTGGATCAGATATCTGAGAACGGGGTGTGGAGCTTGGATGCCCAAGTTAAAGTTGTCTGCATGGCTCCTGCCTTGGCTCGTGGGGAACGAGGCTAGCCGCACGCGGACAGGGCTCCACTGTAGTCGCTGGCGGTGTACTGCAGCTTGTCCTTGTCCTCGGCGTTAGCTCCGTGGTCTAGCAGAGCGCTGGCGCAGGCGGCGTTGCCGTGTAGGTGTGCGCAGTGGAGTGGTGTCCAGCCGCTTCGATCGCGGGCGTGGACGTCAGCGCCAGCAGCAATTAGGGCGGAGGCGGTGTCTGTCATCCCGCGGATGCATGCCCAGTGCAGAGCTGACCGGCCGTCGGTTGTGGTGAGGGCGAGGTCTGCACCGAGGGAAAGCAAACGGTCGACCACGCTGGTGTGGCCATTCGCAGCCGCACACAGCAAGGCCGTCCAGCCGAAGGCGTCTCGTGCATTGACTGCCAACAGCGGTGGAGAGGAGATCTCGCTTGATTCGCTCTCCGTGGGGGTGGAGGAGGTGGAGCTGGCGAGGAGGTCGATCACGGCCAGCTGGCCGTACTCGGCGGCGTAGTGGAGAGCTGACCAGCCCGAGCCATCTGCTCCATTGGGGTCGCAGCCGCGGCGAAGAAGCTCATCTGCCTGCTCGATTTGGCCACGGCCACATGCGAGCCGAAGCTCCTGGCCATACTTGTACGCAGGGGCGTACACGCCAGCAAAAACCGTCAGCACCTCCTGTTTGAGGATCCACTTCTTGCTGGGCTCGAGCGGTTCACTGTCTGCCGGCTCCGAGCTTGGAGCATTTGCTTGTTGCTGAGACGCTTCGCCAGTATCCTTATTGTGTTGCTCAACTTGCAGTGTCTCGAGGGCGAATCGTGGGGGCAGGGCTCCAACCACGAGCCTCTGGTTCATCTCGTCGGACAGCATGAGGCCAGTGCGGCGGAGCAAATCGGGCAGCGCAGAGATCGGGATAGCTCCAGCTCGGCCATTGACCGCCTGCTCTTTGTCGAATTCAGAGGCAATCAGGTTGAAGTCGCATTCGCGGAGTTGGCTGATAGGTGCAATCTCGATTTTGCTGGGGCCATCGATGACTCCGCCGCTCGGCGACAACGTTGTGAGGCGGCCAGCACTCGCTGACGAGCCCGATCCAATGTGCATAGTCTCGTTGTCTGGATTCTTGACGCTCTCAATGGTAAGCGTCACGGACGAATTCATGCCAATCTTGCCAATGAGCGAAACTTCGAGTACGTGTTGATCGCGGTCCCATGTTGCAGGAAGGGCAGCACCGGAGGCTGTCATCTTGACAATCGGAGACTCATTCATGCCCCAGCAGTCATTAGGAAGCTCGATGCGGACTTTGCCTCCTGTTGGCACTTGTCCACCGACGGTGAAGCTGATGGAGACGCTCGAGACGGCGCTGGGGCAACAGCTGAACGGTTGCCATCGCTTGGCACCTCCGATTTGACCCGGTACGATCTTTGAGACAGTGAACGCGTCCGGACCGTCAACGATCTGTCCTCCGCGAGTGGATGCCGGCACTGTGTTGCGAACGACCAGCTTCTCGAACGCGGTGACGGCCACCTCCGCCTGAGGCGTTGCATGCTCAGGTGTCGAAACGCCAGAGACGAGTACGGCGACGTTAGTGGCGCTTGGGATGCTGCGATCTGTTGGTGTCGTGAGCTCGAGCACTCTAGACGACGTTGCCCAGGTCGACTTGAGTGGAAGGCATGCCCCGCTCTCCAGCAGCCGCAACACCACGGTCGGAGCTTCCGGCATGGACCAACCGTGAGGCGGCAGTTGGCACGTGAGCCGACTCTCCTTGCCTAAAACACCTGTCGTGGTGAAGCATATCGCGACCTGACCGACGCGACCTGGGTGCGGGAACTCGGGCTCGAAGGTGCGCGAGCCGCGAAAGCTGCCGGCTTGGATCTTGTGGTGCCGCTGCGCAAGACGGAGGTGTGCGCCACGCTCCTCCTCGTCGCTGTCGACGTCCCCACCGTGCCTCACCATGGCTGCACTGTGCCCAGCCGAGCGTCGGCGTTGAGACCGACTGCCGAGCAATCGAAGCCCAACGCTGGGTGTGTCCAATTATAGCCAGGAGGTTGGTGTTCAACATCAACAGTTCCGAGCTGCCTCCATATTTACCAGAGCGAGTCGGACAATTGAGTGCTGCAGGCGAACCCGCTTGGTATCTTCAAGGTGCCCGCCGCCGCCGCAATCCTTCCGACCAAGAGACACCCGCGCCATGGCGATCGCATCTTTCTTTATCCGATTGCGGCAGATCAAGAAGTACCGAAGCCAACACCGCAACAGGAGTGATCGCCATTTTGCATGTCTTCCGAAGGCGAAAGACTGTCCTGAACCTGACAGGTGGAAAAGTGCACATGCACGAAGCGACATTCGCGACATCGCAGAACGTGAGGTCCGCGCGATGATTACGTTGCCCGCTCACCTGTCACAGCTTTCGATGCCACGACAACAGTTTCACCCAGTCTGAACGCGCAGGGTTTTTTACATTCTCCCAAAATAACCCGCGGAATTGTACGCGTGTTTTTGGAAACGCGGCCGAGAAAACCCCGCTATTCCTGGAGCGTGGACCGCCGCTCTGGATTTTTTCAAACTTATCCCGCGCTGGTGTCACACGAGCCGGTCCAATACTTATAAAATCAATCTTAATACGCATTATCAGGAGCTATATTTGACAAAAGATGAAGAACCGATCACATTAACTACCTATCCATATCGATTATCACGTTTCGTTTACGCCGGATGGGCTAGGGGAAGCTCGCTCGCTCTCTGAGAGTGACGGACGGAACCGCCTGCCAGTGGCTTCGGCACTCTTCGGTTTGCGACCGCGACGCCAAGCGACTCGCCAAGTGCCCGCCGCCGCCGCCTTCCTCCGGCCGCCCATTGCGCGAGAAGCGAGGCGCCTTCGCCCTCCCGTTGACTCCGGACCGGTCGCCAGCCATGTCGGCGCCGTGGAAGCGCTTCCAGCTGCGCAGCTGGGCCAACCTGCAGACGTACATCAAGGTCGAGCTGCAGCTGCTCAAGAAGGAGTGGATGATCATCCTGCCCTGCGTCATCATGCAGTGTGCGTACCTGCCTCGACGCACTGCCTTAGGAACGGTTATGGTGCATGCAGTGGTCTTACCGGCTTGCTTGTCTCCCTCTTCTGCTCCTCCTCAGACGTGCACGGCGTGTTCCACAACGTCGCGTACTGGATCCAGGGCAACGTCCTGTCGGTGGAGCAGCGCTACACGTTGTACGACGCCGGCTACGCGCTCATGCCGGAGCTCACGTACGTCGATCACTTCCATCCCTGCCGTTCGTGGCGCGTCAGCTGACCTCTCGGCGCTTGTCTCCCATCTCTTTAGCGGCTCGGCGGCGTCGGCGTCCGACATCCTGGTCTTCGCCTGCGTGTTCGCGCCGGCTCTGCTGCTGATCGTGTCGATCGCCGTCTTCCGCACCAACCCGGACAAGCCGCGGTACATTGTGATCGTGGGCAAGCGGCTGCTGCTTCACATCAGTATCTGCCTCGTGTTCCGCATCATCTCGTTCCTCGTCACGGCGCTGCCCTCGCCCGCCGCGCACTGCGAGCTCAAGTTCAACGAGACCTGCGTCGCCCTCAACCCGGACGACACGGTGCCGTGCGTGGTCCCCAACCCGGACTTCAGCCCGCCGTCGACCGGCGAGATTTTCACCAACATGGACTCGCTCAATGGTGCGTCCCACGCCGATCGATTGGCTCCGGATGGACTCTGTCGTTTGGCTGTCTAACGTGCTGCTGCTCACTCTTCAGGATGTGGCGACCTCATGTTCAGCTCGCACACCATCTACACCATGTCGTTTATCCTGGGCGTGTGGAAGTACTGGCCGCACAAGATCGGGATCACGCTCATGGTCTGCGTCCAGATCGCCATCGCGTTCCTCATCATCGCGTCGCGCAAGCACTACACGCTGGACGTGTTCACGGCATTGTACGTGGTGCCGCTCTTCTGGTTCATCCAGGACGCGTACCTGAAGGACATCAACAACAAGGACGTCAAGGTGTCGGCCAAGACCATCTTCGAGTTCTACGGCGTCGACATCTCGGAGGACCTCGGCGAGAGCACCCCGCTGGCCGTGCCGCTTGAAGACGTCCAGGTCGGCATGGGGAACGACGACGAGAGCCTCACGGGCGACAGCGATGGCGTCCAGCAGCCTACGACCGCGTTCCAGCGCAAGGCCTCCATGTAGGGCTCATGGAGGACACATGAGCCGAGACCTCGACCCCTAGGAGCGTCTCCGTAGATCATGTACCCCAACCGAATGAACGCTATTGTAGACTGAGCAGTGACGGCGCATGAATCGCACGCTGGACGCCACCAAGGCATGTTCATCACCCGCATCATGTCGACTGCCAATTTCGAAACGATCGACATTCAAGATGGGTTGCGCGCATTTGCGACATGTGGAGGAGTGTTTTTCGCCCTTGTACCACCATGTTGATTTGAACAAACTATTTGTTACTACAGGTTATATTGTATGGGCTTCCATCTGTTGGTTAATTTTTATCGCGTCAGCTTGAAGAGTCACATGCGTTACCGCAGGTTCACAGCCAGTTCCTCAGCGTAATCAGCGCTAATCGAAATGCGGGGAATCGATCGCCGGGAAGCTCCTGGCGTTCTCTCGACCACTTCGCCTTCGCCTTCGCCTTCGCCTTCGCCTTCGCCTTCGCCTTCGTCTTCGCCTTCGCCTTCGCCTTCGCCTCCGCCTCCAGATCCCCGGAGCGCCCCCAGATATCGCCGCACGCCAGCCAGCGGCCTCGTTGACGGATCAAACGACGCAGACGGCCATGTCGTCGGTGTGGTGGTCGCGGTACCAGCTGCGGAGCTGGCGCAGCATGCTGGCCCACGTCAAGATCGAGCTGCAGCTCGTGGGCAAGGAGTGGAAGGTGTTGGTGCCCTGCGTGCTCATGCAGTGTACGGCTGTTTTGTTGCGAACGAGCGAGTGAGGCGCAGGTCGGTGGTGGCTGACGCGCTGTCGATGGCGAGCAGACGTCCACGGCATCTTCACCAACTGGGCCTACTACATTCAGGGCCACATGCTGTCGGTGGAGCAGCGCTTCACGCTGCACGACGTCGGCTATGCTTTTATGCCGGAGCTTTCGTACGTTTACTTCTTCCGCCTGTTGTTTGGCATCAAGAGGCTGACCTGCGTCACGCTCTCTCTCTCTCTCCTGTCCTGAGACAGCGGCTCGGCGGCTTCGATCTCGGACGTCTTGGTCTTCGCCGGCATCTTCGCACCAGCACTGGCACTGATCGTGTCGATTGCGGTCCTCAAGCAGAACCCGCAACGCCCTCGCTTCATTGTGATCGTGGGCAAGCGGTTGCTGCTGCACATCAGCATCTGCCTCGTGTTCCGCATCATCTCCTTCCTGGTGACGCCGCTGCCGGGTCCGGCCGACCACTGTGAGCTCAAGTTCAACGCGACCTGCGTGGCCGAGAGCCCGGACAACCTGGTGCCGTGCGTCGTGGACAACCCGGACTTCATTCCCCCAAGCATCGGCGACTTCTTCACCAATATGAACTCGCTCAACAGTACGTCTTGTCACTGCTGGGTGGATCGTCGAGCAGCATCTAACTGCTTCCATTCTGTCTGGCGGCAGAGTGCGGAGACCTCATGTTCAGCTCGCACACCATCTACACGCTGTCGTTCATCCTGGGCGTGTGGAAGTACTGGCCGAACAAGTATGGCGTCGCCTTCATGATCTGCATCCAGATCGCCATTGTGTTCCTCATCATCGCGTCGCGCAAGCACTACACGCTGGACGTGTTCACGGCGCTGTACGTGGTGCCGCTCTTCTGGTTCATCCAGGACGCGTACCTGAAGGACATCAACCACAAGGACGTGGCCGTCGATTCCAAGACCATCTACGACTTCTACGGCATCGACGTGTCGGCCGACCTCGGCGAGGTCGCCTCGCCCTCCGTCCCCCTCGACTCGGTCCAGGTTTCGACCGTGGAGGCCGAGTTTGAAGCCGCCGACAGTAACGAGCACCAGTCGCGAGGCTCCTTCCACCGCAAGGGATCCATGTGATGGAGCTCTTAGCCACTTTCATCGCGTTGTATTTGCAAGCACGCAGACAAACGTTCGACTCGAGCGAATGCTGAGCGTCAACGTCTGATTTTGCATGTGATCGTCATGATCGTCATGATGGAGTGTCATCATCTAAACTTACGCGGTCATTTCGAACCGACGATCGCTTCCGAGTCACTGGCAAGGAACTGTGTCCGTGTGTGATGACATTAGGCCACGCCGCAGGCTCAGCATTCACCACTGGTTGCGCTGATCTAGTGAATCCTTGTAACAGAGGCGGCGGCACGGATCTCTCTCCAGCAACGCCATTGACTCTGACTTCAACTCCCATCGTCCATCAAGATCGTTGCAGGCGCCCTGCAGAACGGATGGCGATGCTTGTGTTGATCCCGGCTGCCAACTACGTGGAGATGGCTCGCTGGGTTTCTCAGTTCACAGGCATCGCGTTTCGGGAGGAAAAGTGGGCGCCCGTACTCGCATGTATCTCCACCAAGATCAAAGACGGATCTAGTGTGACTGTCTCATGGAGACACAATCCTCCATCGAGCGATGCATTCATTGCGCACCCATCGGAGCTCGTCACCACTTCAACTTGAACAAGCTCAATTCAAAAATGAATCGGATACGCACCGTGACCAGCCACAGTCGCCACCGACTCTCCTTGCCACTCTGGGCCTGATACACTTCGAAGTGTTGACGAAGCCATTCCGCCGTCCATTCCTCTCGCCAAGATTCCAGTGGCGCAGTGCGCTATCCGGACGCTGCCATTGCCCTAAAGCTCTCGACGGTGCCATGTCGGACTCGCCAGCGACGCTCGTGTCGATCCCGGCGTCCAACTACGTGGAGAAGGCGCGCTGGGCGTTGCAGCTCGCCGGCATTGCCTTCCGGGAGGAGAAGTGGGCTCCGCTGTTCGTGTACCTGTCTTCGAAGCCTAAGGGTGGACGCAGCGTCCCCTTGCTCGCGCTCCCATCACCTCCAGGCGCGGTGCTGACGGACAGCAGCGACATCCTCGACTACTGCGCGCAGAAGAAATCCGACCTGTACCCGAACGAGGACACCAAGCGGCTCGAGCTGTACTACGACACGGAGCTGGGACCGCACGCCCGACGTTGTGGTGCGTCCTCTTGCCGAACATGTACGCCTCTAACCTCCTAACGAGCCTGTTTGTCGTATCCCAAGCCTACTACGCTGTCTTCCAAGTCAACAGCGCGGCTCGAAGCGTGCTAGCTGCGCCGCTGGGCCAAGGTCGAACGGCTGGTCAAGGAGGCGGAGGAGCGGCTCGGAGACGCCCCTATCGGCTCTCGCTTCCTCAGCGGCGACACATTCTCGGCTGCAGACATCTCCTTCTGCTCGCACATCGGATTGGTTGTCATTCCACCCGAGCACTCGTTCCTGGCTCCCCACTTCTCGGTCGACGCCATCCCCGACCGCGTCTTCCGCGAGCGCTGCCAGTGGCTTCGCGAGTCCAAGGCAGGGCAGTTCGTGCTCTGGTGCTACACGAACAAGCGTCCACCCATGCAGCAGACCGCCAAGCTCTAGAGACCTTGGTCACAAGTTGCAGGCGGAGAAGTGAACCCATTGCAAGTACCGTGGTGGACACAGAGTTGCGAACCTCCAGCAACCCTATCAGTGATTGGACTTAATTGAACAATTTGCTCGTCATGATTGGCTGAAATCGGTGTGTGCTGACTGGTGGGGATGGCCCGATGGATTGTCGGGAGCAGCTCATTTCCGCCGTCATTCCCACTTCGTCAAGGCCTTCTGCGCCGGTCTGATGGCCGAGAAGTGCCGCTCCAGTCTCTGCATGATGCGTTGCGTGCGTGTGTGTGTCTCTCTCTGTGTTCGTCCCTCCCTCTGCGCGGCGGTAATACTGCGGAGGCCCCTCGTGCGAGGTTCCACGGAGGCCGGCGCTGCAAAGCGTCGACCTCGCTCGTGCGTTCTTCTCGCGGCTCGTGGGTGCCTTTGTTCCGCGAGCGCTACAGCAGCCTCACCGGCGACCCTATGTGTGTAGAGGACGCCGACCACCTCGTTCGGCAATCCTCAAGATCTGGGTCGTACATGCTCAACCAGTCCAGAGTGTTGCGTGTGTTGCATTCGTCCCTTGATAAATATGAAGGCGGGCTCAGTACGAGTCGCCTTGAGCTCGTCCTAGTGATGGGTGTGACCACCAGTGGCAGTGTCCGTCGCGCTACCACAGCAGTGCTCGCCTGGGTCTTTGAACTGGCGCAGCAGCTTGGTGTTGTACGAGCCGCATTCGTCGAATTGGCACTGGCAGCACACAGCAAACGTCAGTCGATGGGAGCCGCGCATTACAATCCGCCAGAGAGGAGCGGCAAGGCAAACCTTGTGATAGACAAAGTGGAACTTGGTCGTCGACTTGCGCTCGCAGTCGCTGCAGTAGATGAGCGACTTGTGGTCCTTATACTCGACCGGCATTTGCTCCCGCTGGAGCAGCTCGTCGATGCTGGCGAAGTACAGCTCCATGTCTCCGAGCGACTTGGAGCACAGCGGGCAGATGTAATTGGTCTAGAGCACCAGCGACTGTGAGTACGATGGTTACAGGAGTGATGCCATGAGCGTCGCAAACGCACCATGGTGTACTCCTCGTAGCACGCGACGTGCATGCAGTGGCCGCACGGGAGGAACATGACCGGCGTCGTCGAGGTGAACATGTACAAGTTGCATATCGGGCAGTTGGACTCGAGCGACCGCTCGACGCACTTGTGCTTCTTGAGGCTGATGCTCATACACGCGTTGCATCGGTCGCAGTGGAAGTAGTCGATGTCCAGACCCTGCAAGCGCGGCCAGGTGATTGTGAGGATACGCGGGACATCGCTAGCAGTGCGTGGACGCGTCGATACCTTTCCGATGCGGCAGATCTTGCATTTGTCGCAGTGGTAAATGTCCTTGGACGGATCGTCGTCGAAGAACTTGCACACGTCGCAAAAGTAGCGCGCGAACTCGGTCTTGCACTTGTCATTGATGCAGACCTTCCCGACCGGCTGCACGGTCAGGGAGAAGACGGGAATGAGCGAAATCTTCCCACAAGAGCTAGCTCAAGCTGAAAGCAGCACACGGACCTGGATGGTCTGGCAGACCATACACGAGATCTGCTCGGTCGCGTACCGGTCGAACGCGTGGGACTCGTTGTCATCTTTGCGCGCACACATCGAACCCGTCAGCTCATAAACGCCGACAGGTCGAGAGGTGCGCCGCCCGAGAGTCTTACCATGACAGAACCTGCACGTGTACCACTTGCCGCAACACTTGCCTTGCAGCTTGCATCGCCGCCTAGAGGAGCAAATCGTCGAGTCAGTCTCCTCACGAGCAGCAGTGCCATGACGCGATGCCGATTAGAAGACTACTCACTGGTAGTGACTGCAGCCTAGGACGTTCTCCAGCTCGTTCTGTTGTCGCTCACCGTCGACTTCAGCATCAGAGACGCCGCAGACACTGCTCGGCGATCGCAAGCGTACATGATATGTCGTCCGTTGCCGCTCGACCTCGCAGTCGCTCTGCACGCGCGCGTTTGTCTCCTTGTCGCGCGAATCGGTCCAATTCTTCATCATGAGGTGCTGCATCGACTCGGCCTTCTCCTTGGGGGTCATCAGCGAACTCGACTGGATCTCCCGGATCTTGGCCTTCAACACGGCTTGCCGGTCCTGCATGGCGAAGCGAACAATGAGCACCTACCAGCATTGCAGTCGCTTGAAGGTAACCAGATCTGACCAACACACCTCATTGTTGCTGAGCGGTGCCGGCAGCGACGTCGGTGGCTGTGCACGGACGTCATCTGGCTGGTTGGTCGAGTGGTCGCACTGCTCATCCTGACTCGCGACCACTTCAGGGCTGACAAGCACAGCCGTCAGTCGATCCGACGGCACGCTTGACTACAGCGCGACGCTCGCACCTCGGGTCCATCGTTGGCGGTCGAGTGATGGGGAGACGGGGAGCGAGGGAGGACCTGGGCGAGCCTGCTGGCTGGTGCGAAGAACAGATAATACTCCGGCCTTGGCGCGCCGGCCGCGTCTCGGACGGCAACACGCCATCACGGTCGCGTCGATCTGATCCCCGCGCCGTGCCTCTCGTCGCCATTGCGCACCGCTGGGTGGGATCCAGTCGCCGCCGCTATAAATATCCGCGCACGCATCCTTGGCGTCGCTTTTGGTCCGACCTGGGAGCCACCGTTGCGCTCGGGATCAGACGAGCCCAGAGGCCAGCCATCCATTTCTGGACGCGTCTGACCGCGCCACCGCCTCACGAATGCCTCGTTGACCCTCCGCGTTGGCCTTGGCGCTGAAGGCAGCAGGACGCAAGGACGAAGGCGATCAATCCATCAGTCCACCATGCAGCTTCAAGGACCCTCCCATTTTCAACAAAATCGACCACTTCTTCCGGGCATCGACTGTAAATAATAACGTATCGGATAAATGTTCGTAAACTGTTGAACTCGCCCGCCTTGGTGTTGTAATCCTGCTAACAAGCATGCCGCCCAAGGCCAAGGTGTCGGAGCGCGCGCAGAAGGAGCTGGCGGCGCAGCGCGCGCGCGCCCAGGCGCTGCAGCACCTGCAGGCGACGGGCAGCGGGCCCAGCCAGCGGGAGCTCGAGGCGGAGCGCCAGCGGCGGCAGCAGCAGCTCGCCAACCCCATCACGGCGGCCGCGAACCGCCGCGTGGCGGCCGCCATGCCGGCGCAGACGACTGCAGGCGGCCTGGATCCGCGTATCCGCGACAACACGCTGCAGGCCCTGGCGCGCAGTCGGGCGGCGGAGATGCACACGCAGCAGGAGGCCGTCGCGCGGCTCGGAGGCGGCGGCGGATGGCAGCGGGGCGGCAATGCGCTGCTGCCCGACGGGTGGCAGGAAGCCGCCGACCCCTCCACCGGCGACAAGTACTACTGGAACGAGGTGGGAGGGTGGATGAGGCGGTGGATGTCGGTGGGAGGAGTGGCTGCTGACGGTGGTGTCGGCTGATTGGTGCAGCACACCAAGGAGACGTCGTGGGAGCACCCTGGACGAGCGCAGGTGCGGGTGGAACGCAGTGGCAAGTGCCTTGGGATGGCTGTAGAGTTGACGTGGGACTTGACGAAGATGCAGACTAGTGTGGTGGAGAATGATAACGAGGAGAAGCAGCCGGACTTACCTGCGTACGCGTCGTCGTTGCTGCAGGAGGCGACCAGTGCAGAGACTCACGGCTGCCGCTATTTGTGTCTGTCTGTCTGTCTGTCTGTCTGCGCTCATGCTTCAGCAACTGGGAGGCCGTCAAGGATCCGCAGAGCGGCGACACGTACTACTGGAACAGCGTCACGAGTGAGACGACGTGGACGCGGCCCGTGGACACCTCCGTGTCACTGCGTACGTCGTGCGGCAGCTTGCTCACTTGTCGATGCTCTCCATTCGTCTGACCGACTACTTCTGCTATGCCCATCAGAGCAAGCGCTTGAGGCCAAGTCGAAGCTGGACAGCATCCTCAACTCTGTCGGCGCTGGGTCCCGTCAAGCTGCAGCCGACCCAAAGCCTCTCGTGAAGTCTGGTGCCTCCAGTTCATCCCCAAGCACTCTGAAGAGTGGCGTCACCCCCTCCACAGACAGGACCACGAAACGGGAGCTTGAGACCACGTCCATCCCAACTCACGCTCCGTCTCCAGGCCAAACGATCCCTGCATCCCGCATGACTGCCGCATCCAACCGCCCTGCGAGCGAGAGCCGCGCGACCGAGGAGCCAAACTCGAAGAGGAGGAAAGTCAAGCCGACTGAAATCGACCCCATGGACCCCACTGGCACCGGCGGCAAGTGGGCGGACGGACTGGATCCGTGAGATCTCGAGTCAGTGGTCTAACTGGGGATTCATCAGCTCGTTGCGACCTCCAACTGACGTGAATGCATTCGCCCGCCTTAGATTTATTTTTACATCGTCTATCCATCCGCCTTCCAGCTTTGTGGGGCTCCTTCATCTGCATCACAACATGCGGGCGGCGACAACGATATCTGAGCGGTCGACTGTCACCATGGGCTCGACGAGGAACCCGCCGTCGCCCACGTCATCGCCGTCGAAGTGCAGCATCAAGAAGAAGAAGCTGGACCGCAAGGCCAAGGAGCTGGCAGACCGCTACATCCGCGAGTTCAACGACCAAGTGGGCCGCCTGGAGGATCGCGACACGCAACAGAAGGCGTTCCTGGGACTGATGTACGGTCGTCGGCGATCCAACTCTAGCTATCGTCTGACATTAATCTCTCTTCGATGATGCTTTGCCAGCGAATCGCTCCCGCTATTGGACTCCTCTCGTGTCGGTGAAGTCTACGCGCTGATCGAAAAGAACAAGGTAGCTTCAGTCACAATGCTGGATTCGCACGGTCTCCATACTCATCGAATGAATCAATCGCAGAAGCCATCGCGCTCGTCGACGAGGCGCATGCTCGTGCTGCTCGTCGCGGTGTTGTGCCGATACCATCCCGTGTCCATGTCCAAGTTGCTGCCCCGCGTGCTCGGATACATCTCCATCCGCCTGCGCGATAACGAGGCACGAGTCACGGACGCGTGCGCAATCCTTGTGTCCGCGATCTCTATGCACGTGCTGGCATACATGATTTTGCCTGCTACTGCTGCTGACAAGGCAGGTGAAAGTGGCACACAAGACCTAGAGAAGTGTGCCAAGGCATTCGACCAGGTCGCGACATCACTTTTAAAGGATGTGAATGCTGTCGGAGAAGGAGCCGCGCGCTGCATGAGTGCGCTTATCTTCCCGACAGAGTTTGACGGAGTGTCACGGCCGCCAATGGAGGCTTCAATCGCTCACGCAAGCCGGATTTTGCCTTACCTGACGCGGTTCCTCGTTGAGGCGGTCACGAAAATGGACGGGAGCACCAACTACGTCACGTTCTCGCCGATCTTCTTGCAGTTGCACTCCGCATGCGCTCTTGGGAACGAGTCTCATCAGAGCGAGGGCTTCTCCGGTGTCAAAGAGTGCTTCGCTCCTCTGGTCGAGTCGATCTTTGAAGCAATCGAGGACACGTTCAAGTACGCGCAGCGAGACGACTGGGTGCTTCGCAAGCGGGCCATCGAGCTCTTTGCACTGATGTTGGACACTTTCGCGATGGATAACGGCAACACTGAAGGCGCAATCGATGCAGCAAGGCAGTACTTTCGCGTCAATGTGGTGCGTACCATGCCGCTTTCCCGATGCTAGCGTTCTTCACCTGATAGTTTCTCTTCAAATGGGGATGGATGTGCCACTAGGAACGCTGCCGAGCGCTCGTGGTGGCAGCGCGCCACGACCCAGTGTCTTCGGTTCGAGATGCCGCAATCGCAGCCGTTCGGGCCTTTGACAGTCTTGACAAGCAGTGCTCCAAGACTGCGCCGCCAATTGCACCAGACTTATTGTTGCATCAAGTGCCAAGTTACTCGAGTGGCATTGGACGCCGTAAACGTCACGATGCCGATGACACAGCAGTTCGAGATAGTAGCCATGCCAGTGCAACTTCAAGTACCGAGACGCTTCCTTTCAACACCTCTCCAGAGGAAGAAGGCGACCAAGGAGCAGCTGTATTTGAAGAGAATACTGGCGACGAGGCGGCAGGACCAGAGACTGACACATCGAGCGATCTTGTGCCGAAAGCTCCAATCCCAGAAGCACTGCCAGGAGCAGCAGCAGCAGCACTTCCACCCGAAGAGAACAGTTCGATTGCCGCGTTGGCAGACATGCTCAAGACGAAGAGACCGGTCGTTCGTGCTCGGCGTGCGCAAAGAGAGCCAATCCCTCGTCTTTCACCGCCGAAAACGAAGAAACCGACTCAAGCGCGGCGCTTTTCACCGTCTTTTGAGCCGTTGGCAGACGATGAATCGCATGCCGATCAAGCGGAGCCATCAGACGACTGCGAGGGCAACACAGTCACCGGTGCGCAGGCCGCGCTGACCGCCGCACTGTGCGGAGAGAGCGAAATGGCGCTCCGTCTGTGCCTCATCGAGGATGACTTGGCGTTGCTCCGCCAGACGCTGTCCCTCATCGGCACGCCTTGCCTGGCATCGCTGTCGAGAGCACCCCGGAACGCAGTGTGTGTGGCGCTTCTCACACTTCTGGACGGCAGCGAGGGATCGCAGAGCGACGCCTGGCTGGCACTCGAGTGGCTCGAGAGCCTCGTCGACTCGAGTCGGAGCTGTACCAGCGACCTCGACCCGAGGATACGCCACGAGTTGGCCGAGAAGCTCGCCGACATGTCGTTCGAGCCGACGCGCCTCGCCCTCGGCGCGGCCAGAGTCCTCGATCGGCTGCGCCTCACGTGACCGTCCCAGGTACTCCCTTGACCGTTCACGGGCCTGTTAAACGCGGTCGTCCACCGTGGTGGTCACGAGCACCAGCCTTTATCCATAAAGGCAAGTCGAGACACTAAGTCACGGAGCCTTCCTTCCTCATCTCATCATGGATTGGTGAGCGCGCCAGCGGATGCGGCAGGCATTCACGGATTGGTGATTGACACCCGGTTCATTTCGCCAGTCGTCGCATTTACCGCACCTGATTTGCTGAAATTGATAACGTGCGTCTCGTTCATTGGCTGAAATCACCGGCGCAATCCGAACGCTCAGCTCAATGACGCGCCAACGGCCAAGGGATCCTGCGGCCCCGAGAGCACCAGACGCCCCCTCGCCGCTCACTCCGCAACGCGCCACGCACCGCCACCGCCTCGACCGTCTCGACCCGACCGCTGCCGTCTTCGATGCTGCTTCGCGCCGTCCCTCGCCGCGCCTTGGCCGCGTCCTCCGCCGCGCGCTTCTCCACCCGCGCCGACAGCGGAGCGCTGCGCGTCGGGATCATCGGCGCTGGACGCATCGCTGAAGTGCATCTGCAGGGTCTCCAGGAGACCTCGGCGGTCGTCAAGGCGGTGCGTTCTAGCAGTGCAAACTCTGTCTGACCATGGCGGACCACTGACAGGAGTGGACATGGTGGCAGATCTCTGGTGGAGGCTCGGGGCGAGCAGAGGTACTGGCGAGCCAGTACGGCATCCCCAAGTGGACGAACAATTCGAGCGAGGTGCTGCGCGACCCGGAGATTGACGCCGTGCTCATCTGCTCGCCCACGACGCTGCACGCGCAGCAGATCGTCGAGGCCGCGCGCCACAAGAAGTACATCTTCTGCGAGAAGCCCATCGACCTGAGCCTGGACGTGGTCGACAAGGCCATCGCCGAGGTCGAGGCGGCCGGCGTCAAGATGATGGTCGGGTTCAACCGCCGCTTCGACGCCAACTTTGCCCGAATCAAGAGCGCGCTGAGCAGCGGCGAGGTCGGCGACCTCAGCATGGTGCGCATCACGAGTCGCGACCCGACCCCGCCGCCCGCCGAGTACGTCCGCAACTCGGGCGGCATGTTCCGGGACATGACCGTCCACGACTTCGACCTCGCGCGCTTCCTCGTCGGCGACGAAGTGGACGAGGTGTTCGCCATGGCGCACACGGTGGAGCCGGAGATCGCCGCCGCAGGAGACATCGACCGCGCCGTGTGCCTGCTCAAGTTCAAGAACGGCGTCGTGACCTTCATCGAGAACAGCCGCGAGGCCGCGTACGGCTACGACCAGCGCGTCGAGGTGCTCGGGTCCAAGGGAGCGGCCGCGTGCGACAACAACTACGCCAACTCGGTGGTCGTGTCGACGCGCGACGGCGTCAAGCGCGACGTACCGCTGCACTTCTTCCTCGAGCGGTACATGGACGCGTTCAAGACGGAGATGAAGGCGTTCGTCGCGGCCTGCACGAGTCCGGACGCGCCGATCCCCGTGGGCAGCGTCGACGGCCGCGAGGCGCTGCTGATCGCGCTGGCCGCGCAGAAATCGCTCGTCGAGCGCCGGCCCGTCAAGGTGGACGAGCTCCGCTGAGCGAGCGGCCGAGATGGGTGACGCCGACACGCGCCGCGGTCTGGAATGGTCGACGTAGAGAACCGAGCAGTCGGCCATGCATGATGATACATAGACGCATGGGAGGAGACCAATCCGATGGTTGCAACCTGGAGCGCCGCACGGCAGCATCTTGCACGCGCAGTTGCGCCGGAGGTGGTCTGCTGACGTACCCAACCAGCCCGTATGTGTACCCGTTTGTGGGTGCCACTCGGTGGTGATGCTAGCGGCGTCACGCTTCCGTCTTTCGTGTCGCTGGGCACTGCACGCAGAACGCAATGCAGAGACGTTGAGCGCATCAGACCAGTCGCGCCCAGTATGTACCGTAGACACCCGAGTCGAGAGCGTGGCGGCTCCTCTCCCTTCCCGCCCGGCAGAGCCTCTGCTATCCGCCTGGGCTCATGTGCGCCTGAGCTCCGGCCCGCGGTGTGATTGAACCCGGCGCAGCTGGCTCCGTGACTCGCGACTCACGCCTCGGCGCCGGCGCTTCTTCAACCGTCACGTCGCCAGGCCCTCAGTCCCCGCATGGACTCGGGCTCAGCACTGCGTGACGCCATAGGCGAGCGAGCGAGTGCATGAGGCCAAAGCGCAGGCCCAGACGCTCGGCCCGCCTCTGTGCCAGACCCCGCTTGAAGCTGCCTGTGTGATGGGGAGACAGGTGGACGGACGGCCCGATTTCTGCCCGCAGCAACTAAATTGCAACTAAATGGAATAATTTAGCGAGTGTAAAAATGAAATGGAGCATGTCAAAACTAAATCGTTGCGTCAAAGTTTGCGTGCAAAATGCTGCTGTCTGCTTTTGGATGGGATGCGCGAGACCACCAGCACGCCGAGCATGCTGCTGTTGTCCTGGGCAGCTAGTCTAGACGCATTGACGTGCATATCCGTCGCTCGATGCGGCTTCTCGCTCGGCTCGCCAGCAAACTGCAATAACTCATCGAAGCGGGGTGATACTTGCTTGCCGTGCATCGCATCGATTGCCGCCTCCGATTACCGACCGATGATTGGGAGCGTGCGAAGCAGTTGCGATCATCGTCGCCCACCTCAAAAGTGCAATCACTGAGCTTCAATAACACATCTGGACAAGGCGACGGACCAACGCGGATGCAGGAAACCTGTAATTCGCATACGTGTAGCAAGTTATAAAGCGTTGTGGTTGTTGATAATCAAGCGAGGAGTTACTGTATCTCCAATGGGTTCCAAAAGCGACTTCAATAACCAATCGGCGATGTTTTAACGCAGGTCTTGTTGGCCGTTCGCGCTCGATTTAACAACACGAACCGGCGGTTCAACACGCTCCACCATGGATCGACTCGACTGTCTGTGTGTCATCGTGTTGGTGCGGCTGGCTGCCTCTTGTGGTTGCATCCAAGTTCAGAATGACCAGCGCGGAGGTCTTGAACTTGTCAGCCAGCGTTATACTCTCCGTAATCAATTGAACTTCTCGGACTTCTCACCGAAGACATGTCGGTCGAATCCGAGGCCTGCGCATTAGATACAGGGCAACCGCTGCCTCGTTCCGCTGGTCTTGAGGTCTCCTGATATGGCGCCAACATCCTTTGCGAATGCAGCGCAGCGGCAGTCCCAATCGATTATCACGCAGTTGAGCGATGCTGCCAAACATCGCAACTTCAATAACGCTCGTTTGGATGTTTTACCACCAACATTTCGGAGCCAAAACTCGAATGGTCATTACTTCGTCGAGAAATATGTCACAATGCCCTTTTTTACCAAAAATTACGATTTTTATTACTTATTTTAACAAAATAGAATACACGTTTCATTCAAATTGTAATGTTTTCGTCGATTAAAATCGAAATATTTAGTAAAGAAACACAATGCATGCGAATTTTAGTTTGGTTTGGAGTTGATTACATTTTCGTGAAGGATGCATACTTTGATCAAGATCGATCCACATTACCACCGTGCTTTTACTAAGAACATAGATACATTGGCTTACCGCATTTTCGTTATCAGCTCCGCTGCCAGTTTTGCACGGCGACTTTGCCTCCGACAGCTTCAAGCGACTGGGGGCCAAACCTGTGAATTGGAGTGCAACGATCGAGCTCCCTCACTTTGCCCAGCACCTCCGGCGCATCATCTTCACGCTCGGCGCCTCGCTCGACGCCTCGCTCGACGCCTCGCCCTCCCACCGACACGACGCCGCTGACGGCAGGAGCTCACTTCCCGATTTCCTCTCTTGGAGGCACCACTCCTCCTCCTCGTTCCGACCCACTCGACCAGCTCCGGCCAGCTCCGACCAACTCGCACCGAGGTGTCGAGGCAGACGCGCGCAGCCATGAGCAACATCATCACGCAGATCGCACCGATCACGGACAACTCGAGCGACATGACGGCCGGCGACATCGCCATCCTCGTGATCGCCGTCATTGGCGTCATGTTCATCGGCATCGTCGCGGCCATCCAGGCGGGCGAGACGCGCTTCCAGAAGATCCTGCCGTGCATCAAGCCTCCGCAGCGTCCGGCCGAGGGTGAAGGCTACCTGGTGGCCGAGACCCCTGAGG
Organism: Phytopythium delawarense; assembly: GCA_023338175.1. Classification (NCBI taxonomy): domain Eukaryota; phylum Oomycota; class Peronosporomycetes; order Pythiales; family Pythiaceae; genus Phytopythium; species Phytopythium delawarense. The sequence continues at coordinate 24,189 of JAADYF010000346.1, forward strand.
CCGACAAGGTCAAGGGCGAGCGCGACACGAACGGCTCCAACGTCCGCATGTCTGCTGACGGTCTGTACGAGGAGCATGAGCGCCAGAAGAACGAGGCGGCGGTGCAGAGCTTCTTCCTCGCCGACCGCGGCATGAAGTGGTACTTCGTCGGCGGCGCGCTGTTCGCCAGTAACATCGGCGCTCAGCACTTCGTCGGCATGTCGGGTGAC
>JAADYF010000347.1:0-24266 GCA_023338175.1 Phytopythium delawarense
CCCGTGTACCCGTACCCGCAGGTGGCCAAGTACATCGGCACGGGCGACATCGACGACGCTGCCAACTTCGAGGCCGGCGACGCGCTGTACACCAACAAGACGGCGTACTGGCTCGGCGAGAACTTCTTCAGCGCGTACACGCCGATCGAGGGATAGAGCGAGATGTAAACGTTTTGCTCCGAGTGCTCCTTCTTGGTAGGATGCACCAACGAGCTTCAATGGGAATGAGTGAGAGTCTTCACCTCTGCTAAGTGAGCCCTGCTGCGCGAGTCTCACCTTACATCTTGCCTTCGTGGTGAGAGCTCTCGCCTCGACCTCGCCCAATGCAATTCAAGTGAATGTGCCTCAACTCCGAGCCGAACACTGAACTAGACAACACAAGAGTGCGCTTGTCCGAAGCAATCCAAATCCTTCCTGCAAACAGTTGGTTCAACCCGAGCGACTCTGGCCACGCCATCGTACTGCCACCTGGAGCGATAAGCTGGAAATCCCAGCCATTGGCCGGCTCCGCATGGCGCTTCAAGTTGTTGACAGGCCCAGAGATCGTCCGACCTGCGCAAAAGTCCATGAAAACACCAGCCTTGGCCGGCAGAAACACCCGTTCTCATCACTCGAAGGCCCTTCGTGTTATTCATCTACCGTCTCGAGTTGAATCCATTCAACTGCTCATACAGACAGGCAGTTTAGTTGCCTCTTGGCACTCCCTCCATTCGGCGGCCGACCTACGGCTTCTCAATGGGCGTGTACGCGTTGAAGAAGAACTCACCGAGCCACGACGCCGTCAGGTTCGTATACAGCGCGTCGCCCGCGGCGAAGCTGGAGGCGTTGGTGGCGTCGCCGCTGCCCGAGTACGTGGGGATCTGCGGGTACGGGTAGATGGGACGCGTGCGGTTCACGGTCGAGTCGTCCGGGTCGGAGCTCGCAATGATCTCGTTCGGCGCCTCGCCACCCTCGACCCAGTTGAGGATGGGTGTCACGAGGTCGAAGTCGGGCACGCCCTCGCCGGAGCCGCAGTGCCAGACGCCCGGGAAGAGGTATAGGCGGTTGAACTCCTCGACGGCGTCCTCGCCCATCTCGGCCTGCAGCGCCTCGTGGAACGCGATGGTCGTGCGCGGCGAGATGTGCTGGTCGGACCAGCCGTGCCACAGGATGAGCTTGCCGCCTGCCGCCTTGAACGCCGACAGGTCCGAGCTCACGGCGTCGATGAGCGGGTGGCGGGGTTCAAGCAGTGCGATGGTGGCGTTGTCAAAGGCGAAGTCCGCCAGCGTATAGTTGGCGCCAGGTGCGTCCTCGAAGATCACGTAGCGCAGCGCCGACAGCGCGATCGCCTCGCTGCCCGGGACGCCCCCGTCTTCGGATGGCACACCGACGCCCACCCACGCCATCTCGGAGCCGTACTGGAGCTCACCGACCGTCAGGTGCTCCCCGATCGTCGGGTCGATGGGGCCAGTGTAGAAGGCTTTGGCGACCGCGGCCTCGGCCGACGTCAGGCACGTCGAGTTGTCGGCGTCGTCGGCGCACGTGATGGTGGACACGTCAAAGTCGCAGATCCGAGGGTCGGCCAGCAACCCGTCCTCCAGTCCGTCGAGCGAGTCGCAAGCGGAGATGACGGCGTCGTACAGGATCGGGAGGCGCGTCGGGTTCAAGATCGCGGCCGTGCCGTCTTCGTTCAGGTTGTTGGTGGCAAGCCAGGCGTGGTGGAAGGAGTTCTGGAACTGGAACAGGAAAGCCGGCGCACCGGCCACAATGCCATTGAAGTCCTCGGGGTAGCGCAGCGCTGACATGACCGCCTCGCGGCCGCCATCCGAGCAGCCGTTGAAGTAGGCGTACTTGTGCGCCTGGCCGTAGTACTCCTTGATGAGCGCCTTGGCGACCTGCGCCGTGTTGTGCACCGACAGGTAGGCGAAGTTGATGAGCGCGTCATCGTCCAGCGCGAACGTGCCGTCCGACCCGCCGTTCATGTCGGTCGTCGCGAGCACGAAGTTGCCGTTGTCGTACTGGTCGGAGCCGACAGCTGCCACCACATCCAGGTTGTACATGGTGGGGCCACAGAGCCCGCCGCAGCCGTTCTGCAGGTAGCGCTGCGTCCACGTCTCCATGGGCAGCTGCACCTCCCAGGTCGCGTTCGGCGGGAGCGTGCCGACCACGAGGCAGTACGAGATGCCGTCTGTCTCGGTCTCGGTCGCGGACGAGATCACCGTGCCCTCCTCGATCGACGATAGGTCCGCCGACAGCAGGTCGGAGCACGACACGATGGGCTGGACGACCGCCAGGCTCTCTCCGGAGCCAGCCGACGCCGAGGACGAGGCCGTCGAGGCCGTCGAGGCCGACGAGGCAGCCGAACTCGCGGCAGGCGCGTCAGTGACCGACGCGTCGACGCAGCCGTCGGTGGCGACGGCTCGAGACGGGGTCGACAGCGCCACCACCGCGGCGAACAGCAGTGTGCGCGAGAAGACCTTCATCGTGAGTCGATGCGTTGTGGTCGGTGGGTGGTGGTTGAAGTCCGTTTAACTTGTCCGGTGTGTCAGGTTGGCGGTGGATTGGAGAGTGAGCTGGGAGGCGAGCGCGGCGTGGTAGCGCATCCCGGCTGAAGCTCGTGTCGACCCGAGCTCTGCCTCGACGGTCTCGGACAAGTCCGTTCCTCCTTCAAGCCTTGTCTTTGGGTCGGACGCGCTGGTGGGCACTTGAAGGGTGCACCTCGACTGGCGAGCGTAAGCGGCTCGCCAAGGTGATGACTCCCGCCGCGCCGCATGGTTGAACTTGTCGAGTGGTCAAGGAACGGCGCGCCGAGCCACTTGATTCCTCGCGCATGGCTCCTCCTCCGGCGCGTGCGCCACCGAGTCGCTCGCCGTGTGGCGTGTGTTAACGACGGACCCTCGTCGCCGGTCGCACCGTTCGCCGGCGTTTACACGGCCCGAGACGTCAGAGGAGTCACCGAGGAGATGGAGCGCAGAGTCAATCGGTGTGAGGATGAGGCCTGTTGGACAGAGCTGGCTGCTGCGGACGCATCACGTCGCAGTGACGGCCGCCGCTGGAGGGGACGCATGGATCAAGGAGCGAGTCGAGCTGCGTGCCATTCAGATCCCAACAACTCTTGGTACGACTCTGCTCTTGCACAAAGGTGACACGTTCAAGTTGCAGATCGCGTGGGATGGTCTCCGCTGGCCGTACACATGGCGCAGGTGGTGCAGGACTGAGTAACCAGCCAGCCCCTCCTCTGCGCTTGCCTCCTACTGTGGCCGCGCCTCGGCATGGACACGGAGCGATTATTCCCCCACCGACGAATCAACCGGCAGTGAGCGAGCGACGATCATGGGAAACGGATGGACCCAACAGTGAGCAACCAGCCTCCCGTGCTCGAGTCCGGACGCCAGGACGCAGAGCAGTCAGCGCACAATCCGACGCGCGTGTTGGTCGTTACCGTCCGGAAATGAAAGCGAAAATGCCGTACAAACACGAGGAGCGCGCGCTCGCTCACTCTGCCCCTCACCGCCTCGACCGAGACCCACCCCACTCACGGGGTTCGGGGCCCGCTCTACCGCCGACAGACGCCTACTCTTCGGCCGACTTGGTGTCCTCGAGGTGCTTGAACATGGCGATGGCCTCCTCGACCGTCTTGGTGCCGTGCACCTTGTTGTCGCGCGTGCGGATGTTGACCGAGTTGGTCTCCTGCTCCTGCGCGCCGACCACGAGGATGAAGTTGTAGTGCGCGAGCTGGCCCTCGCGGATCTTCTTGTTGAGCGTCTTGCCCGTGTCCTCGATGTCGACGTCGAAGCCGGCGCGGAAGAGCTGGTCCTTGACCTTGTAGCCGTAGTCGACGAACTGCGCGCCGACCGTCACGATCAGGATCTGGCGCGGCGACAGCCAGAAGGGGAACTTGCCGGCGTAGTGCTCCACAAGCACGGCCACGAAGCGCTCGAGCGAGCCGTAGATGGCGCGGTGGATGATGACGGGGCGCTTGAACACCTCCTCGTCGTCCGAGCGGTACTTAAGGTTGAACCGGATGGGCAGCTGGAAGTCGAGCTGCACCGTGGCGCACTGGTGCTGGCGCTTGAGCGCGTCCGTGATCATAATGTCGATCTTGGGGCCGTAGAAGGCGCCGTCGCCCGGGTTGACGACCCACTTGCCGGCGCCGACGAACTCGTCCAGCGCCTCGGCGAGCTGACTCTCGGCGCGGTCCCACTGCTCCTGCTCGCCCATGGCCTTCTCCGGGCGGGTCGACAGCTCGAGCTGGAACGAGATGCCGAAGATGTCGTAGACGTGCTTCATGAAGGCGAGGTAGTCGAGCACCTCGGACTTGATCTGGTCGTCGCGGCAGAAGATGTGCGCGTCGTCCTGCTGGAAGCGGCGCACGCGCGTGAGGCCCGTGAGCGCGCCGCTGAGCTCGTTGCGGTGCAGCACGCCGCAGTCGGCGTAGCGCACGGGCAGCTCGCGGTACGAGCGCTGGCGGTGGTCGAACATGAGGCAGTGCGACGGGCAGTTCATGGGCTTGAGCGCGAACTCCTGGCCCTCGACGTCGAACACGAACATGTTCTCCTTGTAGTGCTGCGCGTGGCCAGAGATGTTCCACAGCTCCATGTTGAACAGGTTGGGCGTGATCACCTCCGTGTACCCGCGCGCGCGGTACTGCTCGCGGATGAACTTGAGCAGCTTGAAGTACACGGCGGCGCCGTGCGGCAGCCAGAAGCCGCTGCCGGGGCTAAGCTGGTGGAAGAAGAAGAGTTCTTCGCTCAGCCCGAGCCGGCGGTGGTCGCGCTTGGCCGCCTCGGCCTGGAAGTGCTTCCACTCCTTCATCTGCTGCTTGTCCGGGAACGAGATGCCGTAGACGCGCTGCAGGCTGTCGTTCGAGGTCTTGCCGAGCCAGTAGGTGCTCGAGGTGCGCGTGACGGCGAAGGCCTTGATCTTGCCCGTGTGCGGCACGTGCGGGCCGCGGCAGAGGTCGATGAGCGGGCCGCAGCGGTACGCCGTGGTCTTACCGCCGTCCGGGATCTTGGTCGAGATGATCTGCGTCTTGAAGACGTTGTCGGCGAACATCTCGAGCGCCTCGGCCTTGGACAGCACGATGCGCTCGAACTTCTGCTTGTCCTTGACGACCTTCTGGCAGGCCTTCTCGAGCACGGCCAGGTCGCTCTCGGGCACCGTCTCCTTGCCCATGTACGAGTCGTAGTAGAAGCCGCCCTCGACCGGTGGGCCGATCGTCAGGTGCGCGCCTTTGAGCGCCTCGAGGCTCTCGCCCAGCACGTGCGCGCTCGAGTGCCAGAAGACCATTTTGCCCTCCCGCGAGTCGAACTTGAGCAGCTCGAGCCGGCAGTCGCCGATCAGCGGACGGAACACGTCCCACAGCTCGGCCTTGTCGGCCGACGCCACGGCGGCGCAGCACGCGTCCCCGGTCTCCCCTCCGGCCTCGGCGCTCTCGTTGCCGTCCACGTCGGCGGCCGACACGCGGAACGGGTCCTCGGGCACGCCCTTGTACGTGACGCGCGCGACCACGACCTGGTCAGCCAGGCCCTGCGAGATGCCCAGCGCCACGTCCAGCGGCGTCGTCTGCCACGCCACGCCCTGCTTGACGGCGCCGTCCGGCAGCGTCACCGAGATGGGCGTCTGCTTGGCCGCCAGCGCTGCGATCTCGGCCTGCTGCCGAGCCATCACGCGGTCGTACACGGCCGCGCGCGCCGCCAGGAACGGCGGGTTGGGCGTCAGCGTGAACGGCCCGCCGATCTTGGCCGGCGCGTCCGCCGCGATGCTCGGCCCGCTGGCCGCCGTCAGCCGCGTCTTGGCGCGCTGCGGCTCGGCCTTGGGCTCCTGCGCGCTCATGCTTGCTGCTCGGACGCTCGCCCTGCTTCTTCCTGCGTGGGTCTCGCCGGCCCAGTCGATTTCTCTATGTGGATCGATCTCCCCCCCTTGGAGGCCGTCGAGGCGCCGAAGAGGGACCGGAAGGTTCCGACAAGGTGCGAGTGGCGGCAGGACGCGGCCGCGACCTCGACGCGCTTCAGTGCCGGGAGGCGGGTATTAGTGCCGAGTGGAGAAGAGGGGGGGCGCGCCTATGACCTCCTCGCGGACGCAGAGTTTCAACCAATCCGAACGCGGGGTGAGATGGATACCGTCGTATGATTGGATGAAAACACCGCTGCTTGGACGCACTGCCGACGCCAAAGACAAGCAAATGCTGAGACGAGTGACGCATGCAGCGGTCGTCGCTCGCCCCGCTCTATGCAGCCGCGGGAAGGTTCTTGTGCCTCGCAGGGCTCCACGTAACGACGCGACGGTGACGGACGAAGGAGCGCGGGGGTCTATTCTCTCGGGGGCGGTCGGGGCGGCGGCGGAGCGGCGGGGGAAGCGAGTCGCGCGGGGAGCGAGGCGGCTCGGTTCGCCCGCCGGTCGCGGTGGCTGCCCGGGGCCTGCGAGATGAAGCCGAGCCGGCTGCCTAGAGCGCCTGGCGCGCCAACTGCGCCTGGAGCTCGCGTACCTGCGCGCGCAGCGCCTGGGCCTCATCGCGTGCGAGCGCGAGCGCGTCGTGCGAGGCGCGCAGGTCACGCGCCATGTCGCCGCGCAGGGCCTCGAACCTGGCCAGCGCCTCGTGCAGCGCCTCGTTCTTGCCCTCGAGCGCGAGCACGCGCGCGCGCAGGTCGGCGTGGCTCATGCCGTCGGTGATGACGCGCGTGAAGACGGCGAAGATGTCGGACGCGTCTGGAGGGGGAGGGAACGAGGGAGGAGGGCGTTAGTGATCGGCAGTCAGTAGTAGGTCAGGTAGCAACAGCATGGCGGACGCACCGTTGGCGTAGTCATTGTCGACGATGTTGACGAGGAAGTACGAGTCGCGGATGTGCTGGATGACGGCGGCCGAGGGCGAGTCCGGCGGGTAGGCGGCGGCCCACTGGGTCTGCCAGAGCTCGAAGGCCTCGTCCTTCCAGGCGGCGAACGAGTCCGAGTCGACGATGGTCGGCTGGATGATCTCGCGGCCGGGGAAAACGCCCCAGGTGACGGCGTTGACGCTGCGCGCCGGCGTGTTGCGGAACTCGGCGCCCGCGCGGTTGAGCGCGTGGTACGACAGCTGCGGGAAGTCGCGCTCGATGGCGGCCAGCAGCTTGGCCAGCAGCTCGGGCGCCACGAACAGCTCGACGTAGGCCTTCTGGAACACGTAGCCGTCGTCGCCGCCCCAGCCGACGGACGGGTCGCTGGACGGCGCGCCGTTCACGCGCGGCTGGCTGTTGATGGTCAGGAACCCGTTGGCGTTGAGCCACTTGAGGTGCTCGCGGATGGCCGCGCTCTCGAGCGACAGCGCCTGCTCGCACCACGGCAGCTGCTTGACCTGCCCGTCCAGGAAGCGCACGAACACGTCGTGCACGTCCGCGGCCGACTGCGGCGTGCCCCACAGCCGCACGCGGTCCGCCTTGGGCCGCTTGAACGCCAGGTAGTACTCGGACAGCTCGCCGTACGCCGGGCTCGCGCGGTCTCCCCAGCGGCCGTTTGGGAACTCGTCCCACGCGGCCGTGCGCGCGATGTAGCTCGCCTGCCGGTTGGACCAGAAGATGGGCCGCACCTGCTCGGCCCCGCCGTTGCTGCTGTTGACGCTCACCCCGTTGCCCTGGACCGTGACGGCGGCGTGGTCGCTGCCGCTGCCGTTGCCGCTGCCGTTGCGGCGCTGCAGCGTCGAGTGCCAGGGCAGCTCGCGGTGGTTGCGCGCCGGCACGAGCGCGAGCTTCTCGAGCACCTCGGTGACGGTGGCGGCGAGGTTCATGGTGTAGAAGTGCAGCGAGCGCACGAGGCCGCTGTCGAGCAGGCGGCGGCACGTGTCGGCCGCGAGCTGCGTGCCGTAGCGGCGCACGGCGGCGTCGTCGTTCTTGATGCGCTCGAGCGCGTCGAGCACCTCGGGCGGCACACGTGTCTTGCACCAGCTCGTGAACTTGCAGAAGGAGCTGTAGTTCTGGATGGGCAGGTAGCCGGGCAGGATGGGGATCGAGATGCCGGCGGCGCGGCAGTCGGCGATCCACTGCAGCATGTTGTCCACGTCGAAGAAGAACTGCGTGATGATGAAGTCGGCGCCCGCGTCCTGCTTCATGCGCAGGCGCTCCATGTCGAGCGCGCGCGCCTCAGCGGACGGCGGCAGCTCCGGGTGGTTCCACGACTCGGTGTGCACCTCGGCGTAGCCGGCGCAGGCGACGCAGAAGTAGTCGCCGTGCTCCTCGCGGATGAGCCGGATGAGGTCCACGGCGTTGTTGAGCCCGTTGGGCACGGGCTGCCAGCGCTCGGCGCCTATGGGCGGGTCGCCGCGCAGCGCCAGGATGTTGCGGATGCCCGCGGCGCGCGCGTTGCGCAGCACCTGCTTGATGTGCTCGCGCGGCAGGTGGCACGTCAGGTGCAGCAGCACGTCGAGCTGGAACTCGCGCTGGATGTGCGCGCCGATGCGCAGCCAAAGCTTCTCGTCCGCGAACGCCGAGCGCCACGTGAGCGTCACGAACGTCGGCTGCAGCGCCAGGCCCATCTCCTCCACGCGCGCCAGCAGGTTGAACACGCCCGCGTCCGTCTTGGCCGGGAAGAACTCGAACGACACGGTGGGCCGCCCCGACGAGGCGGACGACGATCCGGGAGGGGAGGACCCGGGGGCGGACGGCGAAGACGTCGACGTCGAGAAGGAGGACGAGGGAGAGCCGCCCGACGATGGGCCGGGGGCCCCCGCGGGCGAAGCGTACGCCGCGAGCAGCGAGTCGATGATCTTGCCCATGGCGGGAGGGACGGCGAGCGGGAATGGCACCACCACCACAGCTTTCGTTTAGCAGTCTCTTGTAAGAAAAGGAGGATGGTACCAGCCCTGAAGCCTCTCGTTGAGGTTACAGATGTCACTTTGAAGATGTCGGTTCAACTTGCAGCGAGTGCCTTAAAGACTTGAAGACACACTTGCACGTCGGCCGGAGGGTACCACGGCAGGCAGCAAACCGCTCGGTCAGCGGTGGCGGCAGTGGATCGGGGGTGCCGCATCCTTCCCAAGCGCCAAGACGACCAAGCTGGACAGAGTCGCCTGTACACGAGGACCAGGACGGTGCTCACCTCGGCGGCGTCGCGGTGTTCGGTGGCGGCGTCGCGGTGTTCGGTGGCGGCGTCGTCCATGTCCATTCTGGGGTCGGTGAGCTGTCGGCGACGAGCGGTAGCAGCATCGTGGCCTCTGCTTCCAGCGAGTGCTGTGGTGGGTAGTGGAGTGTCTGCTAGTTCCTCGTCGGAAGCCGTGAAGCTGCGCTCTGGCGAGTCGAGTGGTCCGAGCAGGAGCAAGCAACCAGTCGACGGGCAGATCCGTGTTGGTGTCGAGCGGCACCGGACTATCCGGCGGTGGCACGGTATCCGTGTCGAGCTCTTCGTCGCCAGTGGCGGGTGTGTCTGGCGCGGTGTCCGTGCACTCTGGCTCGACGGCGTCGGCGCGTCGGGCGAGGTCGTGGTGGGGAGCGTCGGGAACTCGGACAACGGCACAGTGCGTGTGAGCGGTGGGTCGAGCACGTCTGCCTCCGCCGGCGCCGTGTTTGTGAGCGACGGCGACTCGTCGAGCGGTGTGCCTGGCACTGTGTCTGTGCGCGGCGGAGTGATATCGTCCAGCGGTGCTGGACGGGGCGTGAGCGTGTCGAGCGGCGACCCAATGAGCCGCGTGTCCGGCGCTGCATTGATCCCGAGCGGTTCCGGCGCCAACATCAACGTTGTCCAGGGCAGCAGTGACAGCAGCATCCGCAGTGACGCATTGGTACGAGGGGGCTCGGTGGACAGTGCGAACACTGCTCTATTCGTGATGGCCCCTGCGTCTTCGAGCGCACAAAGCCCTAGAGGCGCTGTCGTTGTGGATGGTTGGCCCTCTGACGGCAGGGTGGATTGGTCGGTCGCTGAGCCGAGTAGCGCCGGAGCAAGTGAAAGTGGCGACGTGACCATTGCCACGCACCGACCGTCCAGCATGACTGGCGACGTGGAGGTGAAGAGCGGTGACGGCGTCGCGACGAGCGGCAGCGTGCGTGTTGCGAGTGGTTCTGCAACGTCGACGGCCGGAAGCATTGTTGTCGCGGGCGGTTCGTCCGTCAGCGGCAGCGGCTCGTCGATCTCTCTCCTGAGCAGCGCGTCATCGAGCGGTGTCGGCGGAAGCGTGACAGTTCTCTGTGGCGCGAGCGAGATTGGGGCCAGCGGGTCGGTGGACATCGGCACAAGCCGCGTTGCGGTCGGCAGCGGCAGCAGTGGAGTCGTGCGTGTTTCTAGCGGCTCTGCATCGGGCGGTGCGTCTGAGTCGTTGTCGCTCGTGTCTGGCGCGTCGACGGATGCGTCAAGTGGTCCGATGACAAAGTCCGACGGTACTAGCAGTAGCGCTGGTGTTGCTGGCTCGGGTGGTTCTGTGTCTGTGGTTGGCAGTGCTGGCCCTGTCGGTGGCGACGTGAATGTCGCCGGCTGCGGGAGCACATCGAGCAGAGGCGCGTCGGTGCGAGTGTCAAGTGGCGAAGAGTCTGCGCTGAGCGGTGCTGTCAAGTTCTGGTGGTGCGAGTTCTGGCGACGTGTCGTTGTCGACTGGTTCGTGATGTGATTGGGAGCAACGTACGTTTGTTGCTGTGGTCTTCGAGGAAGGACGGAACAGCGAGTCTGACGGAGAGTGAATGCCTGTAAACGACCGACCTTGCAGACGGCCATGACGCCGGTGGAGCAGCTGCGGCAGTGCACGTGGCTGCTGCACTGGGGCCAGAGCGCTGTTCGTGTTCGCGTGGCACGAGGTTGACCGCGACGCTATCGTGGACTTCATGCTGCGAAGCGAAAGCGGCACGGTGAGTCGTCGTCGAGACCGCAGTGGAAGCACGCGTTCCCGCAAGTGGATGCCCAGTGGCCGAGCCACGTGCGCATCTGCTTCGCCCTTGACGGCCGGCTTCGGGGGCGAGTGTCAGCGGCGATCGCCAGCGCTCAGAAGTGTGTCGGCAACACCGCGACACTCGTCCTGCTGACGGAAGAACCGAGAGGCGGAGAAGGTGACGAGTCCCCGCCCACGAAGCTGCACTTGAGTCTGTCACGCCAATTCACGCTCACGTACGACCAGATCGACGCATTCGTCGAAGCTCTGCGCACCGCCTTCAAGTGGCGCAAACGGTAACAGGCGAGCACCGACGCCTCTGTCCGAGTCGTTTGTACTCGCCGGTGTGAATGCCACGCCCTCCAGCTTCCATGTTTCGCTGGGCGACGCGCTGGTGCTCATCAACGGCGAGAAGACGCGCTCATTCTTGCCGCTGCGCGCCGAGCACAGCGCTCCCGCGTTCCTGCAGACGCTCAAGTGCGTCGACCGCTGCATGGCGCTCTTTCGGAAGGCGACGTACTACGAGATACGGCTTGCATCAACAGCATTTGAAAGCAGAACCTGATTGGAGACCTCCTTAGTGCCCGAAGTACTTGCTGACGATGGCCGCGACGTTCTCTTCGCTCAGGACCCTACACTGAACTGATTGATGTTGAACGTCGACGGCGTCCCGCGCTAACTTTGGAGGAAGCGGTGCTGTTGGAGGAGCAAACAGCGAGAGGAACAGCGGAATCATCCATCCAGGCAGCATCCCAACGGGCCGGTCTGCTCTCCAGTCGACCCTCACGCCTTCGACTCGTTCTTGAGCGCCTCGTTGGCCACGTACGCCCTCGAGCGGTGTTGCATAGGGTCGTGCGGCGTCAAGATGGCCTGGGCCACTCACTGACCCGTGACGGCGTCCCGTCCGCAATGACGGCGCCCGAGCGGTCCGAGTGGAAGGCGTCGCCCTCGACCACATCGACGCCGGCCGACACTAGAAAAACACGTTCCCAAACTGGTCGTTCAGGAAGCTGGTGAGCGAATCTGCGACGTGTGAGCAGCATGCCCATCAAGCGGCGCGACCGAGTCGGCGAGAGAGAGGTGAGACCCTCGAGCCTGCAAGGCAAGCACGATACAGCGAACGACAGGTAGCACGTACGCGAAAGGTCGGCGACCGAGGGCACGCGCGAGTCGAGGAAGACGTACAGGTCGCGGCGGCTGGCGCGCGACTTCTTGGCGAAGACCCAGCCGTCGCGCCGCGTGCGCACGCACACGTCGTGGCTGCCGCGGCCCGCCGACTGCTCGAGCAGCGCGTGCAGCCGGCACAGCAGCTCGCGCGAAGGCTGAGGCAGGTACTGCGCCAGCAGACCCGCGGGCGCCGGGAACAGGTCGTCCTCGCTCGTGCGGAGCAGCCGCGGCACCTGCTGCAGCTTGAACGCCAGGTTGACGCGGTTCAGATAGATGAACGGCAGCGCCGCCACCTGTCGCTGCGTGCCGCCGCCGCCGCCGCTGCGCCAAGCAACACGCCGTTAAGCCCACGCAGATCTCTATTCCACAAACATACACAACCTAACATGACGTCGTACCTTGACGCGCGCGAGACCGTGTCCAGGTACCGAGCGAGGACGAGCGCTGCGAGCTGACTGAGCCGGTCGTTCGTGTCCAGGTAGTCCGCGAGCTTGTCCAGCGCCGACAGCGTGAGGCGCGGGGTCTTGCCCTGTCGCTGCTTCTGCGGCTGGCCCTGCCGAAAGAACACGAGCAGCGAGAGCCCCGCGTCGTGCCACATGACGACTCGTCGCGGGGCTGCAGGACCCCGTGGGGCAGACGACTCGTCGGGAGACAGGAGCGGGAAAACCTCGGGGCTCCACACCGCTTCAGGGGCAAAGCGTTGGCTGGCGTCTTCCGAGAACGACCACTTAGGCTTGGGCAGCTCGCTTGGTCGAGCAAAGTAGCCGTTCTGGAGCAGCAGTCCGCCGTTGCGGAAGGACACCGAGTGGACGCTCGCCTTGAGCGTCGACGCCGACAGTCGGCGCCTTCCCAGCCGCCCAGTTGACGTGACGCCCGGAGATGCACCTGCTGGAGCCGCCTCACTCACCAGGATCGTGGAGATCGACACGGGCGAGAGCTTGTGGATGGACCGAGCCGCCTTGCGAGCAGAGTTGGCGCCGGCTTCCGCCACTGCGCACTCCGCGTACGACGTCCTGCTGGACCATACGGGCAAGAACGTCTCGCGGTACGGCCGCTCCATCCACACTGTCTCTGGGCCTGCTCCCTCGTCCCCGTCTTGACTCGAGGGCGGGTCTTCTAGTGCATCAACTCGCTTCGCTCCTCTATTGACCCCGAGACCCTCGCGCAGCCGCAGAAACGCCGACAGCGTGCGGATGGTCGACAAGGCCTCGGAGCTCCAGAGCAGATTGCCTTGGTAGAAGACCGCGCACGAGTCGACTGCCTCGTCGTCCAGGTGCATGTGCAGGCCGCTCACGAACGACTGCACATCCAGGAACAGCGGCTGGTCCATGGGGAAGTACCCGAACCCCTGCAGGTCGGCCAGGCAGCTCGGGCTCTGGAAGTCCAGCGACGCGAGCAGGGCCGGGAAGAGGTCGTCCAGGAGCCCCCAGAGCCGCGGGGCGGGTGAGGCCGCCTCCAGCGCGCGCAGCTCCTCCTCCGCTGCCATTATATCTGCCTCGCGGGCGTCGTCTCCTTGTCCTGCGGGTGAGTCGCCCGCGTCGTAGAGCTCGACCGCCTGCTTGAGTCTCCGGACGCGTTGGTGCGCCGCCTGGACGGCGCGCAGCACGTCCATCCCGTCCTGCGCCTCCGCTGGGTCGTCGTCCCCCTCTCCGTGGCTGCCTGTCGGCGCCACGAAGCGCAGGTTCCTGTCCGAGGGCGGTGCTTCTATAAGGGAAGTGGTCCATGTCGGTGCAGACGCGGATGCAGACGACGCACCTGTCGATGGACCCGTGGAAGAGGCGGAAGGTGTCGTACAGCATCCGCATCAGCGCCTGCGCCACCACGCGGTGCTCGGCCTGCAGCCTAACGTCAGCCCCTCGTCCCTCCCGATGCGGCGTCCGAAGCGCAACCAACCAGTTCGCTCCACGAGTCGGCGCCCTGCAGCGGCGTCACCACCACGACAAGTGTCAGTGTCATCCTCCCGCCGCGCCGCAAGCCCACTCTCCTCCCCGCCCGGGCCGCCGCACCATCGCCATGAAGACCGCCGGCTCCACCTCGAGCACGAGCAGCCGGCGCCCCGCCAGCGACACGCTGACCCACGCGGGACCACCCGCCTGCTCCTCGTCCGAGCCCCGCCGCAGCGCGCGCACGAACGCGACCAGCCCCTGCAGCAGGTGCAGCGAGTGCAGCGGCGCCGGCTCAAAGCCCTCGCTGTCCGCCTCGAGGCCCTCGCCGCCCGGGCGAGCCAGCGACTCGCTGTACCGGTACAGCACGCGCCGCAGCAGCTCGTCCTCGCCCGCCTGCTCCTCGTCCGAGCCTAGCGCCTCGTGCCACACGAGCAGCTCCATCGTGCTGGGTGATCGATCTTGAAGTGTTTGTGCTCCTTGGCGAGGCGGGTCCAGAAGCCCCCAACAATCGATAAGTTGCCGTTTTGTAGTTTGATTGTAGGTGCATATAATTTTCTTTTAGTGTTGAGAGCGTCAAAACACATTATAAACCGTAGAACTGTATCGTACTATCCCAAATTCAATGAACTCGGATCGCCCAGCTGGTCGCCCCCATGACTTTGGCGGAAGCACGTTGATTCAGCTGGGATCTTCAGATCCTTGTCTCGAACTGAGCATGTTGTTCCTGTGAACGCATCGAATTTTGGAAGTTCAAGCGATGCACTTCAACCGCTTTGGCCGCGTCACTTGAGCCGCTTGGCCTTGCGCAGGATGTCGTCGACGACGACCCAGTCAGCGCCCTCCATGCGCGCGGCGATGTCGACGATGGACCGGAAGCGCGACTCGCCCGACTTGAGCACGGTGCTGACGATGACCCACTCGCGGCGGTTCTGCTGTCGGTACTCTGGGAAGTCGGCCAGCAGCCGCTCATACGTCTCCCACTCGAGCACGTAGAGCAGCGAGACGCCGAGCGAGGAGCACGTGGCGGACCGCGGGATGCCGTAGAGCAGCGATAGCTCGCCGAAGAAGTCGCCCTCCTCCTTGACGAGCTCGAAGCCGAGGCCCTTGACCAGCACCTTGCCGCGCGCGATGAAGTACATGCTGCGGTCCACGTCGCCCTTGCGCACGACGGCCTCGTTGGCCGAGCAGATGACGTGCTTGAGCCGCGTGAGCAGCGACCGCAGGAAGCTCTCGTCGCAGCTGCACAGGATGGACACCTTGGCCGCGAAGTGCCGCATCGTGTACTGCGCCACATCCTCCACGAGCAGCGTCGACAGGCCCTCGACGCCGTCCAGGTCGTCCTCGCCGTGGTACTTGAGCCACGTGTTGCTGTAGTACAGTCGCAGTCGCTGCCGCACGGGCCGCGGCACGTCGTTGCTCTTGAGAAAGTGGAACAGCGCCGTCAGGTTCTGCTCGAACAGCATGCGCCGCTTGTACTTGGCCTCGATGCGCTCGCCCTGCGCGCCGACCAGCGCGCCGAACAGGAAGATGCACACGAGGATGACGAAGATCTCGACCACGAGCTCCAGCACGTTGAGCGACGCAATGTCCCCGTAGAACGTGGTCGTGGCCGACTGCACGCTGAAGTAGAGCGACCGCAGGTAGCGCCGCGTCATGGGCACGTGCGCGAGCGACTCGAACTGGTCCACGGCCAGCATGCGCGCCGTCGAGATCCACGACGCGTCGTACGTCTCGAACGCGAACACGCTCACGCGGAACCAGACGCAGCCGATCCAGTGCACCGCCAGCATGTAGCTGCCGATTGAGCGCACGAAGCGCACCGAGCTGTCGCCCACGGCCAGGTTGAGGTCGCTCGCGAGGAACTGCGCCACGCGCTCGCTCGCGTGGATCGAGTCGTAGATGCGCGTGATCTTGTTCAGCTGCAGCAACGACAGGTAGTACCATTGGCGCCGCCGCAGCGCGTGCATGCCCGGCAGGAACACGATAAAGTCCAGCGGGATGGCCGCGAACACCTCGGACACCAGGTGCGTCGACACGCCGCCGAGCCACGCGCAGCCGGACCGGCGGTGTGCCGAGCCCCCGCCTCTGGTGGCGGGCTCGCTGTGCTCGCCGTGGCCGCCCTCGTCGAGCCGCAGCACGCCCTGGAACGCCGAGTACTTGAGCACCAGGTCGATGATACAGAACAGGTCCATGAAGATGATGGTACCGACCCAGCGCCTCAGCGCCGCCGTCGGGACGCTCGTCTCCGTGTCGTACAGGAAGCAGATGAGGAACGGCACCGTGACGGCGTAGAACATGGCCACGACCACGACCACGCCCTCCCACAGCCGGTAGTACCGGGTCAGCAGGTTGAGGAACGCCTCGGCCTTGCTCGTGTTCCCGGACGCCTTGCTCGCCGCCGTCTTGCGCGCTGCTGGTTTCGCTTGGCTCAGCACCGCGTCCTCGTCCTCGTCCTCGCCCTGGCTGTGCCTGCCTTCGGGACCCGTCTGCAGCGACGTGAGGTCCCGCATGCTCTTAACCCCCGGCCGCACAGACACCACGGCCGTCTTGCCGAACAGGAGCCTGAAGATGCGGCTCTGACTCCACGCGCGCTTCTTCTTGAGCCACGCCAGGTACGCCTGGAAGAGGAATGAGAACTCGGGCTGGCGGCAGCGCTGCAGAAGCTCGAAGCCGAGGTTCAGCTTGCTCTCGTGGTCCTTGGCGCTCGACTCCTGCAGCTCCGCGTGGACCATGTTGGCGAAGTGCTTGTCGAAGACGGGCAGCGACTGGCTGCGCTTCAGCACTCGCCGCTTGGCCGGCGACGATCCGCCGACGTACGGGGGCTTCAGCTTGGAGAACGACCGGTAGCGGTCATCCGCGATGCTCCCGCGTCTCGCCTCGCTGCTCAGCCCAGAGCTCCGGTTGCGCGTCTCGTAGTTGGCGAGCCACCGCGTCCCGTCGTTGGTGACCGAGTTCCGCGTCGACCGGCTGGGGCCCTCGCTAGGCAGCATCGCGCCGCAGAATGTCTTCCGCGCCTCGCGAACGCGCCGCCCGACAGGTTTCCTGGCAGCGGACGCGCCGCTCCCGTCCTCACTCTCCTCCCCGTCCGAGTCCGCCGGGGTCGGCAGCTCGCCGTCCCCGTCCACGGCCTTGGTGGAGCTGGTGCCGGCCATGATGATGCTCCGCGCGTCCGCCAAGGCGGCGGCCTGCTGCTGCCGGCTGATGTACGACTCGGCCAGGAAGAGTGAGACCTTGTAGCGGCGCCAGCATTCGGCCTCCATCTCCGCGAGCTGCCCGTCGCCGTAGTACTCGCGCATGCTGGTGCTCACGGGGTTGATCTGCATGGTCGACGCCGCGTGCTTCAGCATGCCGGACCGGAGCATTGGCAGCGCGCGCGCCATGTACCCGCCTGGTCGCTGCCCTTGAAAGTCTGGGACCTGCGGCAGCGACCGCACTGTCCAGGCGCCGTTGAGTTGCTTCACACTCCCAACTCTCCCATCGGGCGCCGAGTCGCCTTCTTCGCCCCCCCCAGCGTTGAGGCGCGTGCCACCGCTGTCGATGCTCTTGCTCATGGCAGCGTAAACGCGCGCTTGTCGACCCGCAGCAGCGCTTGGGCCTCGGGCGAGGCCCATCGAGAGAACGTGCAGTCCGTGCTGAGCGCGAGCCCACAGTCCACTCGCCGCGGAGCCTCTCTGCTGGCTGTCGTGCCTCCCTTCGGGCGACTTGTGCTGCTGTTGCGCTGCCTTGCGGAGCAGGTGGCGGACTTGCTTCTCCTGGATGGTGCCGACCGAGTCGCGGTTGCCCATGCGAACCGAGGGAGCTGGGCGTGCCCGCCTGGCAAGACCGCGGCCATTCGACTGCTGGCGCATGGCCGAGTTGTACGTGTGCAGCTCCTGTATCGTCGGCGGCACGGCGTCGCCGAGCTTGATGGACTTGACGATCTCGACCGTCATGACGTTGTAGCCCTTGAGGCACTCGCAGACCCAGTTGGTCAGCGCCTGCTCCGTCGCCTCGGCCTCCTCCGCGCGGCTCAGCGCCAGCAGCTCCTCCCACGCGCGGCGGTCGACGACCAGCATCTCGGAGCTCGTCGTCGCCTGCACGGTGGCGATGCGCCGCTGTCCGCGCAGGAAGAAGGCGACCTCCCCGAAGAGCGAGCCGGTCTGCAGTGTCGCCACGGCGGTTCCCGTTCCCTTCCACAGCACCATGGCCGTGCCGCACTTGACGACGTAGAGCTTGTGGCCGAGGTTCCCCTCCACGACGATCGTGTCCCCAGCGATGAAGAGCTCAGACCGCAGACGCACGGCAAGCGCGTTGACCTGCGCGTCGCTGAGGAACGGCGCGATGCACAGCCCCCGGATGGTGTCGCCGTGCAGGTCGAGCATGAGCTGCACGCGCAGGTTGGGCGACAGGTCGTGGAACGTCTCGTAGATGTCCATGCCGCGCAGGTAGGCGTGCTGGAAGCGCAGGTAGTGCAGCGCGCGCGTGCGGATGGACGAGGGCAGGTTGTGCTCCTTGGCGAAGCGGTCGAAGCGGTCCTCGCGCTCCTTCAGCTCCTTGCCTGTTCTATCGAGGTCCAGGATGAGGTCCGACAGCTCGCCGACGATGTGGCCCACGATGAAGGCGCAGCACAGGCTCGTGAGCGCGGCCCACACGGTGCCCGAGACGCCCAGCGGAACGATCTCGCGCGACCCGACCAGCGTCAGCTGGACACGACCGCAGACCAGACAAGAGCATAACAAGTGGTGAGTGAGACTAAGTCGAGCCATCCACCGTCTAGTCTCCAGAGAAGAAGCGTACCGTGGTGATCGCCCAGTAGAAGGAGCGGAGGTAGAGCACGCCGATGCTTCCGTGCTCCTGGTGGACGATGTGGTCGTGCTCGATCCAGCTGAGCTTGTTGTGCTCGGTGATGGAGATCAGGTAGAAGACGCAGCCGGCAAAGTGCGCCGCGAAGATGAGCGACAGCGCCAGCTTGAGCGGCCCGAGGTACGCCGAGATGTTCCCGCCGGCCGAGAATCGCTGCTGGATCCGCACGGTGAGCGAGTCGAACACCTCGGCGACGTGGCGCAGCCGGATCAGGCGCGGCAGGCGGCAGACACTCATGGCCACGAAGTTGCCCACGTAGTAGAGCGGCACGCAGCTCACCAGGTCCCACTTGAGCGCGCGCTTGGCGTAGGCTGCGTCGCGGTGCTCGCGCGTGACGAGGTTGCTCAGTCCGCCCTCGCACTCGAAGTAGTGCAGCTTGAGCAGCACGTCCAAGACGAGCAGCGCGTCGATGCCGAAGTCTAGTAGGGTGAACACGACCCACGCCCGGTCGTCCGGGTGGTGCAGGAAGCAAATGCGGAAGGTGATCTGCACGGCGTTGTACATGTCGACCAGGATGAGCACCAGGTCCCAGTACAGGCGCAGCTGCGTCTTGCGCACGTGGTTGGCCCAGTCGTCCTTGTCCACGAACATGCTCGTGCACTTGTCCGTGAATTTGGCGACCGCCGGCTGGGCCTTGATGTTGTCGATGATGGCCTCAAGCGAGAGCGAGTCGGCCACATGCTGCTGCAGCGCGCGCAGCCGCAGCATCTGCATCTCGGCGGGGAAGCGGCGCTCGATGGCTGAGAAGGCAGCGTACGTGATCGCCGACACGTCGACGATCGTGGCCGCGACGACCGACGTCGGGCTCGGCTTGCGCAGTATCAGCTCGCAGACGCCGTAGCAGCAGCCGTCCGTGAGTGCGCCGACGGGGACGGAGCCCGCTCTCTTGCTGAACACGTTGGCTCGCCCGTGCACTACCACGACCATCTCGTCGCAGACGCTGCTGTCCGGGAAGAAGGTGTCTCCGCGCTGGTAGATGCGTCGGCGGAAGAGCCCCGTGAGGCTGTGCAGCAGCCGCGAGTGCTCGCCCTCGAGCTCGACGAAGAGCGGCACCTTGCGCACCGACTCGGAGTGAAGCTCGAGCGAGATGCGGTGGCGCAGCTGCGCTGGCAAGTGCTCCAGCAGCTTGGCCTCCGACGACACCTTCTGCACGTAGAACTGCTGGTGGTAGAAGCGCCGGATCTGCACACACACACGCTCCGAGACGCGAAAGTGCGCGAGCACGAGGTTGATGTTGTTCATCTTCTCCAGGTGGTGGTGGCTGCTCGCCGTCAGGCTCGAGATGATGTTGGACATGGCCCCGACGACGCCGTAGTTGATGATCCCGCCCGCGAACGCCCAGACCGCGGCGAAGAAGGACTCGGACGTGGCGAAGGCAACGATGTCGCCGTAACCGATCGTCGTCAGCTCCACGATGGACCAGTAGATGGCGCGCAGGTACGCGAACTTGCCCGTGTATATGGACGCCGGGTCTTCGGTTGGGAAGGCCGTGCCGATCTGTCCGTACGCGTCGAACACTGCCCACGAGCAGTTGCCGTGCAGCCCCGCGTCGCGCAGGCACTGGTCGCGGGTGAGGGTCCCGACGAGTGCGATGCTGGAGTGGTCGTCCTGATCAAGGATGACCGCCGTGAAGTCGTCCGGGTGCATGTTGAACCGCGCCATGAGGAACCAGAGGCACCCGCTGATGTGGATCGCGAGCGTCACGTACAGGAAGAGGGACAGCGCGTCGTGTGCCTTGGACGACATGCCGCGCGCGTGCGTAAAGTCCTGG
This sequence comes from Phytopythium delawarense, assembly GCA_023338175.1. NCBI lineage: Eukaryota > Oomycota > Peronosporomycetes > Pythiales > Pythiaceae > Phytopythium > Phytopythium delawarense. The sequence continues at coordinate 20,465 of JAADYF010000347.1, forward strand.
ATGGCCTGCGGGAGGTGGCGCAGGCGCAGCACGCGGGCGCCGCGAAATACCGCGACGTATGTGAGCGGCCCGGTGATGGCGAACTCGGTGATGAGGGCGACGGGGACGACGGCTACGAGGTCGAGCCACATGCCGCTCTCTCGGTACGCCGCGAAGATGTAGCTCGAGTCTGTCACGGGGATCATGGCGAGTTGGTCGATGTACGCGAAGTAGCGCGCGCGGAGCACGAAGTCGGCCATGAAGAAGAGCTCGACGAAGACGGACGAGAACGACTGGAGCGACACGACCGGCCGGTCTCCGAACGGAAACGAGGTGCTGTCGAAGACCAGGAAGAGCGGGACTTCGAAGGCCACGAAGAGCAACAGGAAGAAGCGGCAGTACTCCCAGAAGTGCCGGAAGCTCGACCCGGGCATGATCCACGGTAGCTGCTGTCGCTGGTGCTGGCGGCGGCGATAGCGGCGCCACCATCGATGGAGCCACTGCACCGCTTTGTTCGAGCTGCCTGCGCACTCGCTCTCCCCGTCGGTGGTCCCAGGGTCCCCACCATTAGGCCTCGCTTGGAAGCTCGCCGTGGACCCGGTGCTTGCGAGGAAGTGTTTCTGCGACCGCCCGAGCATCCGCTTCATCTTCTGCTCCTGCTGGTCGCGGCGCATCAACATGGAGCGCATCCGCTCGAGGTGCGCGGGAGCAGCTTTGCGGTAGAAGACGTTGAGCGCGCCGAAGAAGCTCCTGTGCGGCAGCTTGTACAGCTCGCAGAACGTCTGCGCGCGCGCGCGCTCGTCCTCCGCAGACCGCCTGGGGTAGAGGAGACACGCCTCCGCGAAGTGGTCGCCCGTCTTGGCGAAGCGCGGTGCCTGGCCCGCCCGACTGCGCTCCGAGTCGAGCAAGACCGTCCCGCGGAGCACGAAGTACATGCCGTCCGCGACCTTCTCGATGATCCAGTCCTTGGGTGAGAAGACGCACAGATCGATGTCGCGTGCGAGCGTGTTGATGAACTCGATGCTCTCCTTGGCGAGGAAGACGACGTTCTGGAGACGCTGGACCTTGAGCACGCTGTAGACGCTCACACTCAGGTGCTCCGGCAGGCGCTCGATCACCTCGCCGTGGTACAAGCCCTGGTGTGTGGCCCACGCGTTCTTGTAGAAGCTCAGCACGCCCTCGCGCACGTCGACGGGGAAACTGTGCGACTTCATGAACTCGTTGGCGCTGTCGACGTGCGCCATGAACTCTTGCAGGCGCGAGTTGCGGTACCGGAAGATGAAGAGGAACGTCGCGAGCACCGAGGTGCTGAAGATGGCGCCGAGGATGAGCACGACAATCACGTAGAGCGTCTCGATGTCCGTCACGGGTGTCGCGTCGTAGAACGCGAGCGTGATGATCGTGCGCGACGACCAGTAGACCGACCGGGCGTACTGACGCGTCAAGCTGGTGCCGACGAGCTGGTCTTCGATCGCCCAGCACGTGTAATGCGCCATCGACGTCGCGTACTCCGCGGGGCTGCTGACGGTCGGCGCGCTAGCACTGAGTCTCCGGTGGCTGCTGCTGCTGTTTGTGCTCGTGGCGGTGCTGCCGACGAGCGCTTTTGTGCACTGGAGCAGGTCGATCCCGCACTCAAAGTGCGCGATCGCCATGTAGATGCAGGCGGTCAGGTGACAGAGCGCGACTCCTCTCACGACTGTCTTGGCGAGCAGCGCGTTGCCTGTGAAGTCGAGGTGCTGGACAAACCTTGAGTGTGCGTGAAGGCTCCGGAGCTCTCGCACGCACTCGGCCGCGCGGTACAGCCGCAGCAGCTTGAGCGCTCGCAGCACGTGCAGCGAGTTGGGGCCCAACGCGATGCTGAGCACCTCGATCGGCGTCATGGCTATCGCCTCAAGCACGATCGGCCGGCGGATGCTGCGCTTGAGCTTCATGCCTGGCACGAGTGTGTTGAGCGACCAGGCCACGAGCAGCGAGCTCTTCTTCCCGTGCATAAGCAGCGACCCCCGCCGCATTCGTGCTGGTGCTCCAGTCCCCGGTGGCGCAGATGCGGGCAAGCCGCCAGGTACCCCGAGAGCGATGTGTCGAGAGCCCACTGGCGTGCTAGCGCCGGCGGCCGTGGCTGCTTGTGCGCGCCGCTGGGCGTCGAAGATCTCGTAGAAGTTGGCCACACCCGCCAGGTCGGCAAGCACGTCCAGCACCGTCAAGACGGTCAGCTCTCGCGACCACTCCGAGTGCCAGTCACCGTGTGCGTAAGGGTCGAACAGGAAGCCGAAGCGGAGCGGCACGGACACGAAGATGTAGGCGAGCTCGAGGAGGATCATGAGCACGAACAACGACCGCCGGCGCCGTCGATACAGTCGCTCTAAGCGTGCCCAGAGTGTCTGGCGCCTGCTCACGGGCGGCGCAGATGTCATATCGGCGGTTGGACGGCGCGTCCCGGACAGCGCGGCGCGGTTGCCTGTGTTGCGCATCGGCGGGAACTCGCTGGCATTGGTAGCACGGGACCGCAGAGCCTCGTGGGTCGTCTCCATGGCATGTATGCACTGCTGGTCACGCGCTGTGACGGCTGAGAGCTGGCAGTGCGGCAATATTTCCGGGGTCGGCGATCTGGAGGCGCCTCCTCTCCGAGAATAGCCTCCAGCTTGAGCCGGCGGTTGATTGTGACCCCATGGGAGGCGCATGGGAAAAGGGAAACGACCTGTGCGTTTCCGCCGAGCTGGATGCGGCACGAGTGCTATTTTTATCCGATCGACACGTGAAGCAACGGTCGCGGACGGCATCGAGGAGGCGATGGGGACTGTCTCGCGGCGGACTGACCCGAATACGCAGCTCCGAACCTCCCATTTCCTGATCGTTGGGCTAGTTCGAGCGCGACCGTCAGCGCCGAGGGTCATGGCGAGACTGTCAAGCGGCAACTTGGAGGGTTGGGACCGTCGCAAACATGAAGCCCGAGGCGCGTCCAGGTTCGGGACCCCGCCAGCAATGCGATGTGGAGGAGAGGGTGGTGCCAAATCCCGCCGCGAAAGCTTGATCGAGCTTGGCTCTGGCGTACGGACAGCTTATGGTGCGAGGTCTGATGGCACTATTGGTGGCGCTGGTGTCGAAGTGATTCTCCGGGTGATCGGCGCGCTGAGTTGCTCTGGCCTCGCTGATGGTGTCGCCGCGGCATTGATCAGCGGCACGGGCGGCAGTTGCATTTGATGCAGTGCGTTCGTCAGTTCGAGGATGCGTTGAGCTCCTCCAGGTGCGCCGCCATGTTCGTCTTGGGATATTTGCACAACGAACCACAAGTGGAAATGTGCGCGAAGTTTTCTGAAATGCACGATGCTGCCCAGGTTGTTTTTACAGAAAAGGGACATTAAACTGATAAAAACTGGAAAATATACTGTATTTATCACCCAGGTTGAGTTTTTGAGGAGGGATGATGGGTCATCTGACCCCCTTCGACTCGCCGACCTCACTTCGCTCGCATCGGCTCGCGGACCCCTTTCAGGCAGGGGGGGGGGAGGTCTTCATATAAGAACTCATTGTCAGTATAATAAATCCACTTATTGAAGGCTTCTCAACGAGCCAATCTCTACACATACCACACTACCTTGCAACCTGAACACAACGCCAGGGTTTATCAACGATCATCACAAGCGCTCTATCCAACCAAAATATCCCCTGCCCCAGGCGACTAAGATGGCATCTAGCTCGGCCCCCAGGAGACCTGGAGAGCTGAAACTCGCAGGGTCGGGAGGTCACATGGGGACCTCTCTCACGCCAACTCGACGTCCCGGTCCGACCACCCATGCATCCGCCATCCTCACCTCTAGCGGCC